>VDFB02180067.1:119380-144566 GCA_007258455.2 Sequoia sempervirens
GTAAATCAGAAGTGTTTAGTTAGGTTAAAGAGTTCAAGAGCTTGATTGAAAATCAAACTATTAAGAAAATCAAATGCTTGAGGACAAATAATGGTGGTGAATTTTGTTCTGCAGAATTTGAAAGGTATTGCAAAGACCATGGAATTAATAGGCATAAAACAACACCTTACACTCTGTAGCAAAATGGAGTTGCTGAAAGGTTGAACAAGACGTTGATGGAGAAGGTAAGAAGTATGTTGAGCAATGCTAGTCTGGAGCAAAATTTCTAGGCTGAGGTTGTGGCTACAACATGTTACTTGGAAAATCGATCTCCTTCTTCAACACTTGTTGATAAAACGCCTATGGAAGCTTGGTTTGGTAAGAAGCCCTCTCTGAGACATATTTGTGTCTTTGGCTGTGAAGCATATGTTTATGTGTCAAATGTAAAGAGATTGAAATTGGAGAACAAAGTTGTTAAATGTATCTTCATTGGCTATGGCATTGGTGTGAAAGGATACAAGCTTTGGAATCTTGTGACTGAGAAGGTTGTGTACAACATAAGTGTAATCATTCGGGAGCTGAAACTTTCTTTAGTGGATTTGTAGTCAAGGATGAAAGAAAATAAAGAGGAAAATGATGTTGTTGAAATACCTCTAACTCCTGAAAAAGAGGAACAACACATTGATAGTGTACCTGAAACTAAGGAGATTTCGAGTAGCTCTGAGAGTTCTGAAGAAGAACCACAACCTTAGCCTCAGTCTATAAGGAGGTATACACATGAGAAGAAGCAACCTAATAGGTATGGATTCTCTATGTTGGATTCTGGTTGTGCCTATGCTTTGATTACTAATACCGATGAGCCTAAAACTATAAAATAGGTAGTTGAAATGTCTAATTCAGATTCCTGGTTGGAAGCCATGAATGAAGAGATGGCACCGTTAAAGAAGAATGATACTGAGGATCTGGTTCCATTGCCTGAAGGTAGAAATCGTGTGGGTTGCAAATGGGTTTTTAAAAAGAAAATAGGTCTGGATGGCAGTATTGAAAAGTACAAAGCAAGGTTGGTTGCGAAGGGTTATTCCTAGGTAGAGGGAATTGATTATGGGGAAATATTTTCTCCTGTAGCAAAGCTAACATCTATCAGATTTCTTTTGTCAATTGCAGCAACATATGATTTGGAGATTGAGCAGATGGATGTGAAGACACCATTTCTTCATGGTGATCTTGAAGAAGAAATTTATATACATCCCAGCCTGAGCACTTTGTGGTAAAAGTTAAAGAAAATCTAGTTTGCAAGTTAAAGAAATCTCTATATGGTTTAAAACAGTCACCTAGAATGTGGTACCAAAAATTTGACATGTTTGTTTTGTCACTGGGTTTTGTAAGATCAAAATTAGATCATTGTGTGTACTTCAAGACTGAAAATGATCAAGTTCTTTTTATTGCACTCTATGTTGATGATATGTTGTTCATAGGGAATAGTAAGTTTATGATTTCTAATCTAAAATCTCAGTTGTTTGCAAAGTTTGAAATGAAGGATCTTAGTGTAGATAGGTATATTCTGGGAATGGAAATAACCAGGGAAAAAAAGAGCAAAAAGATTTGGCTTAGCTAGAGTAAGTATATTAACACTATTCTGAAGAGATTTTGTATGACTGATTGCAAGTAGCTAGGTGTTCCAGTTTTGCAGGGAACAAAGCTATTTGTTGAAGATTGTCCAAAATCTCCTACTTAGATGGAAGACATGACCAGAGTGCCTTATGCTAGTGTAGTTGGCAGTTTAATGTATGTAATGGTCTGTACAAGGCCAGACATTACCCAAGCATTGGAAGTACTCAGTCAGTTTATGGCTAATCTAGGAAGGACACATTGGGATGTTGTTAAAAGAGTGTTTAGATATCTAAAGGGTACTCCATAATATGCTTTGTGTTACCATGGTAATTCATTTGAATCACAAAGGACTCAACATTTGTGGGTATGTGGATTTTCATTGGGCAGGGGACATTGACAGTAGAAGGTCCACCAATGGATATAGTCTCATGATGAATGGTGGTGCAGTTAGTTGGATGAGCAAGCAGCAGGCTATAGTCGCTTTATCCACTATAGAGGCTGAGTATATGGTAGCAACTCATGCATGTAAGGAAGCCATTTGGCTTAGGATATTATGTTCTAATATTGGTTTTGATGCAGGGCAGATTATTATTTGTTGTGACAGTCAGAGTGCCATTTGTCTGGCAAAAAATCCTACTTTCCATGCCAGGACGAAACATATTGATGTGCAGTATCACTTTGTACAAGATATGGTGGAGGATGGAAAGGTTTGTTTATAAAAGGTGGATACTCTAAAGAATGTTGTTGATGCATTGACAAAGCCAGTGAGCACGAATAAGTTCAAATGGTGCACAAATTCGATGGGCCTTGGGGTCCAAAATATTCAATGACTTCAGGTATTGATAAGGTTTTAATGAGTTCTTCATCAAGTGGGAGAATGTTTAGAATATGTGTCTCAAACTTACTGGTATAACCCTGGTTCTGTCACCAAGCAACAAAGAATTCCCAAGTATTAAGTTCATTCTTGTACCTCTATACCACGAGGAGATTGAGAGAGAGGAGCGGTAGAGTGGTTACCACCATACTGCGGGAGCCTCTCAGCTATCAAGCGGTGGATGTTGCACACTGAGGTGCGGTAGTGCAGTTACCGCCATACCGCAGGAGTTCATTGGATGTGTAGCAATAGTGCAGTGTATACCATCATACTGCAGAAGCTTGTCAATAGTCTAGCGGTAGTGCAGTTACCGTCACCCCTCGAGAGCCTATTGAGTGCACAGTGGTAGCGCAGTGTAAAGTGAATAGCGCGGACTTGGTGGATGATTTAGGTGTAAGTCGTTAAGTGGAGGACATTGTTGACTTGGAAGGTGGTCATTTTAATTCCTGGGAAGTTTGACAGTTGCTCTGCAAAGGAAGTTGAACCGAATTGATTGTACAAAGAACAAATGATTCATGGTTGTTGCTATACAGTGTAACATATTGTAACCATGAAGGGGTTCAAGAGTTTGATGGTTGAATGATCAAATGATCTATGTGTGTTATTCATTGTATGTTGTATATGCATTGTAACAGTGAGACATAACTAAGTGTGATCAAATTAGTTTTGTACAAGGTTGATCAGGGAAATGTTGCTATTGTGTAATTGAATATCCGAAAGGAGAGTCTGTAACTTGTATGTAACTCGTTTATTGTAATACAAGTGATTTTTCTTTGGTGTGGTGGATTTTTCTCTCATAAGGGTTTTCCCACGTAAATATGGTGTTCAAATTGTGTGTGTGTTTATTTCTCCATTTTGTTATTTCTTTCATGTGCATCTTAATGAACTATATTTGCAAAATTAAAAACGTATCTACATCCTTCTCTGAGATTTGACATTAGGAGAGTTTGTTTCTGCATCCTCAAGCTTTCCTTACAGGTAGTATTTTTCGATAAGGGTTGTCATGGGGAGAGCCCATGGATTTGAATGAAGGTTTGAAGGATCTGTCGAGAGACGCTGTGATGGTAGAGGTGGATGATGGGGTTCCTTCTTTGGCTTCCACTGGAATGGGATTTTCCAAGATTAGTTCATTTAAAGTGAAAAAGCTCAATGGTTGCTTGGAAAGAGCTCATGTGTGCCCGGTAGTAGTGATTCAAAAGGAAGCGGTTGCAAATGATTTAGAATACTTTAGTAAGCATGTTTTAATTTGCAAGTTTCTAGGGATGAGGGTCTCTCTTCCTTTCCTTGAACCTTGGATTCAGTAGACATGGAACCCAAAGGGGGACTTCGAGGTTCTGTTAGCTACAAATAATTTCTTCTTGGTGGATTTTTATTGCATTTTGGACAGAAATAAGGCTTTTGAAGGTGGCTCATACTTCTATAATCAGGTGGGACTATTCATTAAACCTTGGCATGCAGGTTTTAATTCAGCAGAGGAGCTATCATCAAAGGTCTTGGTTTGGGTTCATCTTCCTTGGTTGTCGCTGGAATGTTGGAGGAGAGATATGTTGTAGTCTATTGCCATGGTGTTGGGAAAACCGATTGGCCCCTCTCAATAAACTCTAGAGAAACAGATTTTTTCCTATGCACATGTTTGTGTGGAGATTGATTTGAGTCACCCTTTGCCTGATTCTATTGAGCTGACAATGGGGTCTAGTTGGACTCAACCATTAGATTATGAAACTCTATTTTTTAGATGTCATTTATACTATGAGTATGGTCATCTTTAGAGGAGGTGTTTGCGTGCTTCTGGTGTGGGTAACTCAAGTATTGGAATTGCTCGATCAAATACAGGATCCAAAAAGGGCAAAGGGCCCATGCAGGGAGTGATTCCAGATAAAGATGGTTTTGTACCTGTTAGGTCTTGAAACAAAGGTCAGGGTCAAAAGATGACTTTTTGAGATCACCATGAGGAGGGGTTGTTTAACAAGTTTGATGTGTTGGATGGCCTAGTTCACAAGGAGGGGATATCTCCTAGTATGCATGTGGATGCTCCCCCTTTTACTACTCATAATCTTGAGCCTATGACTATTACATCTTTGACTCTTGGCTCTATGGACACCCTTCGGGAAGGGAAGGATTCTTTAGCTCCCTCCCCTAAGGTTGGGCTTGGGGACCCTTGTGTGTTGGCTAGTACTTCCTTGGTCTCTACTGCAGTTGGTGCTTGCTCGATTGGAGGTTTAGGTTTTGTAGATCCTAGAAAGAGTAAAGCTTTTGCTTCTTCCCCCATTCTGGGAGTGCAACAAAAGCCCCTAAAAAAGAGTGCTCCTAAGAAGTCCCAAAAGGTGGGTAGGAAGAACGATCAAGAGAAAGTTAAGTTGGTCGATGAGACGTTGATTGAATCTGGGTCAGCGAAGACTTTGGATACTCATTTCTCTCACCCGTCACGATGATAGTGCTTTCATGGAATGTGAGGGGTATGAATAGCATCCCTAGACAAAAGGCTATTTGGGACTTGGTCCATGCTAATTCTCCAGATTTGGTTTTCCTTCAGAAGATGAAATTATCTGTGGACAGTATGCTACAGAGTGCTTCTAATATTTCGAATAGAGTTTTATGACAGTGTGTGGGTGCGCATGGGAGCTCTAGAGGTCTTGCCGACTTCTGGGATCCTAGGCAAATTTCTCCTGTTTGGTGGTTCTCTAGTAGATTCTCCATTTCTCTTGTAGCAATTAGTTTGGACATGGGGGAAAGAGTTTTTCTTTCTAACATCTATGCTCCAATGGATATCCCTAGTAAGATTCTCTTGTGGTCTCATATCAATTTTCTAATATCTTTGGATCCCTTCCTTCCCTGGATTATGGTAGGTGACTTCAATGCAATTGCTTCTCTTGAGGAGAAAAGGCAGGGAGTGCCTCATTTGGATCCCTCTTCTAATCTTCTTAGGGAGAATTTGGCTCGGCTTGGACTGGTAGATATTAAGCCTTTGAATGGCATGTTTACTTGGAATAATAGGAGGCTTGGAGATGAAACCATTTCTGAAAGGTTAAATAGGTTTCATGTTTCTAGTTTTTGGGTTAGTGACAAGTGGTTGTCAAGCTTTGAAATTCTAGATTGGTGGGGATCAAATCATTGGCCGATTAAATTCACTACCTGTTTAGTGGGTGGGCCTAGGAAACAAAATTTTAAATTTCATCTTATGTGGCTCAAGGAGGCGAACCTTCTTGACATGGTTTCTAGATGGTGGATTGAAGGACAACCAACTTTTGGCACGAATATGTACTCCTTTGTGAAGAGG
Organism: Sequoia sempervirens; assembly: GCA_007258455.2. Lineage (NCBI taxonomy): Eukaryota > Viridiplantae > Streptophyta > Pinopsida > Cupressales > Cupressaceae > Sequoia > Sequoia sempervirens. Next base: position 125,122 of record VDFB02180067.1, read on the forward strand.
CTTCAATATGTGAAGTATAAATTAAAACATTAGAATAAGTACTAGTTTAGAAATGTGTTCCAAAATAAAAAGGGTCGCCCAGGAGCGTTTGGATTCTATTACCAATTCAATTCGAGATCAGGGGCTTGATGCAAATTTGAGCAGGTTAGAGGATGTTGTAGTTAAAAACTTGGAGTGGGAGCTTTGGGAGGAAGTTTTTTGGAAACGGAAGGCTCATGTTGACTGGCTTCAGGAAGGTGATAGGAATACCTCCTTTCATAATTCAATGAAGGCTCAAAGACAGGGTAACATTATTTCTTCTCTTCACTCACCTGAGGGTTCGGTTCTTTCCTCCTCGTTGGAGATTTCTAGGGAGGTGATGAGTCTATTTTATGACTCAATTTTGATAGAGTTTATTATCTATTTGTTGTAGTTGTCATAGACTTTGATACTTGGATGTTGACCCTTTTATGATATTTTCTCAAAACCATAGACTTTGGGCATAAGCTTATTTTTGTAATCTTTAATGACATTGACATGCTATATGAACTATCTATGTTAATTTTACATATGGATTAATGAATGTTACTTTAAGATAGATAAAGATATACAATTGTTGTGCATACTAATATTGTTATGCATATATAATTAGAATCCTACAAAATTGGGGAAGATTTTGCTAGCTGGTCATTCACCATGAAGGTCAACAAGGTGATCGTTCAAAGGTCAAATGGAGGGAAGACTCTCAGCGAGAGGGAAATTCCTAGTTCAAATCGAAGGATTGTAAGTGTCTTTTAAATGGTCTTAATTGTTTGTTGAGCGAATATAGGAGTTACTGTTGTGCTAGATTTGCGTTAAGGAAAACATGCTTGACCAGATTCCATGCATGCATAACCTCCTCTCCACTTTTTATGTTTTCCCTAAAGTGGCATCCTCCTAATCTATTGGAGTTGACCACCTTGCTAGGTAGTTAGTTAGTAGCTTTCCTTCCTATAAATAAGACTCGAATGCTCCTTCTCAAAAGGTTGATTAATTTGATGACGTACTCACATTATTAGTTTTTCAGTAATACATTTATGTTGCTCGTTTGTACTCATGTTTTCCAATGAATAAAATGAAGTTATAAGTTTGCGCATCTAAGTTTACATTTTTGTTAAGGGATAATCATCCAAGGGTGGCCACTTGGTGAGTATTCTATCCTTTAGTTTAGTTATTATTTTTGGTTCAGCAATTAGTTAAAATCTGGTATTATTTGTTCCTGCAACCACTAGAATTCCATTATGTGACTACTCCTACAACCAAAGCAGACAAAGTAGTTTCCTATTTGTTTGCTTAGATTTTCATTTTTGTCATGCACTTCAGCTTAGTATAGTTGTTGATTGATGTTCAACATTTATGTTATTTCTTTCCAAGCAATTTACTTTTAGCATTATGTCTTTCTTAGTTGTAGAATGAATGTGGCTACTTTGGGATTCCTAGTGCACATACTATGCTGGCCCATTTCAATTCTATATCTCTGGGTTGATAAGTTAAATGCACCTTCATGGTGATTAATACAACTATTCAGATTAGATGTCCAATCTCTGAATCACAGCTTTATGGGATTAGTTGTTAAATCATTGTAGGAAGCCAATAGGAGGCTGTCCACTTTTTCTCTAGCCTATTTTCTAAAGATACCCCACCTGCTTGTGAGGAAGAGGCTTCTATATTGGCTTGTGTCCCTCCTTTGGTGACTATGGATATGAAAACCTCTCTTCTTAAGCCTATATATTTGAAGGAGTTGGAGGAGGTGGTGTTTTAGTTGAAAAAAGGGAAGACTCCTAGTCCAGATGGGTTTTCGACGGAGTTCTTTCAAGAGTTTTGGGAAGTGATCAATCCTGATTTGTTGGAGGTTGTGCATGATTCTTTAAGGAATAAGCAAATGTTGAGGGCCATGAATGCCACATTTCTTGCTCTTATCTCAAAACATGAGGGTATTGATTCTTTGGATCTTTTTTGACCTATTGCTTTGTGTAATGTGGTTTATAAAATCATTACAAAGCTTATTGTTGAGCTTCTGAAGTTGTGGTTGGATAAGTTGATCTCAGAGGAACAAGAGGGATTCGTTGCAAGTAGAAATTTTTTGGATGGTGTAGTTATTGTGGCTAAGACTATTCACGTCATGGCCTCTTCGAAGGAAAAGGCCATGTTTATAAAGTTGGATATGGCTAAGGTGTATGATAGATTTAAATGGGGTTTTTTGACCAAAATCATTGGTGTTTTTGGGTACATTAGAGAATGGATTTATTGGGTGATGAGCTATGTGACGATGTCCTCATTTTTTGTTCTCATAAATGGGGAGGCCTCTGATCTGTTTGGTGCGTCTAGAGGTCTTCAAAAGGGGGATCCATTATCCCCTTATTTTTTCATCCTAATGGCTAAAGGTTTGGGGAGATTCATTAAGCATTGAGTTATGAATGGGCTCATTCAAGGCTAGAAATGGAGTAACCTTTTTACCTCCTCAAACCCATCTTCAGTTTGTGGAAGATTCAGCATTGATGGGTGCTACTAGGGTGGCTAAGGCGGTTGATTTTTGATAGACATTGGATTGTTATTTGGCTACATCAGGTCAAAGCATAATTGAAAGTAAGTCTTGTATTTATTTTTTTAATACCCTCAAGCTTATCCAACAACGTATTGCCAAGATCTTAAGGTTTCAGGTGGGGAAGCTTCCCTTTATCTATCTTGGTATCCCTTTGGATGTGCGCCCACTCCCCTGGAATTTTTGGTAGGATGTGATTGATAAAGTTTGTGGGTTGGTTTGTCATTGGACCTATAGATGGATATCTATGGATGGTAGAGTTACTCTATTGAATTTTGTGGTGCAAGCCCTACCTATATATAGGTGCTTTGTGATGACTGCTCCCACAAGTTTCATCAAATACTTTGAAGGGCTCTATAGGAAGTTTCTTTGGTCAGGTAATCTCCTTTTGAGGAAGTGGAGCTTAATTAAGTGGGAAGTTGTTTGTTAGCCAAAGTAGGAAGGTGGTCTGGGATTGCACAGTGCTAATTATAATGGGAAAGATTTGGCTGCTAAGCTATACTGGAGATGGTGTACACACTAACATCGGTTTTGGGCCAAAATCCTTACCTTCAAGTACCTTGGGGGAGTGGATGGAGCTAAGGTCCCTCAATTTAGTCTTTTGGAGAAAGGTTCTATGATATGTGATGCTCTCAAGAGGGGAGCCATGTTGGTTAAACAAGGTTTGTTTTGGATTTACAATAGAGGTTTTGATGCTCTTTTTTGGCATGACTCGTGGGATGGTTTCTCGCCGATCCTTTCCTCACATCCTCAATTGGAGAATTTGAGTAGGATTTTTGTTCAAGATGGTTGGAGTAGAGTAATGGATTTCAAATCCCCTCAAGTTTTGGGGAAGACTATTGTCTTCTAGTGGAAGGATATGCAAGAGTGGCCCATGGGTGGATCTTTGGAGGATAGGAGGGAGTTGTCCGCTATTTTGGCCTATAGAGTCTGTTGTTCTTTTTTGGAGAGGGATGTGTTGGCTTGGGGTCTAGGTCCTAAAGGGTAGTACATTCTTGCATCAGGGTATTGTGTTTTAGATAGACAGGCACTAGGCAAAGCAGAGGTTCCTTGGTGGAAAAGTATTTGGGATAACTTCTCTTGGCCAAAATGCAATTTATTTTCTTGATTGGTGGTGTATGGTAGGTGCTTGACTTGGGATAACCTTTGTAAGAAAGACTTCCAAGGTCCCTCATTATGTTTCCTTTGTCTAAAAGATGTTGAGAATGTTCCTCATCTTTTCTTTCAGTGCTCCTTTGCTAGGAATATTTGGCATTTTTGGTGGAAGGCCTAGAATTTTCCATGCAAGCACCCCTCTTCTTTGGATGAGTTGTGGCGAAACATTGGATCCATTTTGGTGAAGACTTCATATTTGCACGCAGCGTGATCTATTGGTCCCAATCTGATTATTTGGCATATTTGGTTGGAGTGCAACTGCAAGATCTTTTTGGATAAGAAGTTGTTGGTAGTTCATGTTTGGGCTTGTATTCTTAGGGCCTTGAAGGAGACTTTGTATGCAAAATGTGACCTGTCAATCCTGGTGGATCCTGGAGATACTGGTGTTATTCATAATTTGGGGATTTCTATTAGTGGTACTGGAAGGCCCAAGGTTGGGCGAGGAAGGTGTTCTAGAGGGAAGGTCTTCAGGGGGGCATTGGATGCTCCCTCCCAATGGAGTTCTTATAATCAATACGAATGGGTCTACAAGGGGTAATCTTGGGCACACTAGTGTTGGTGTGGTGGGCAGAGGTAGCTCTGGGGTGATGGTGTTCTTCTTTTTGGAGTATAGGGGGAAGCACTCTAATAACCTTATGGAGGCCTTGGAAATTCTTTTGGCTTTAAAGATGGCATATTCCCTCGGATGGAAAAGGATTATCTGTGAGTCAAATTCTCAAGTGGTGGTAGACTTGATAAATAAATGGCAGTTTGATGATGTCAGTTGGCAGCTTACGGTGGTGGATAAGCAGATCACTAGAATTGGGGATTTACTGGATTCTCTCACCTTCTCTCATATCCCTCAGGAATGGAATAAGGTGGTTGATGGGTTGGCCAAATGGACTTCTAAGAAGAATAGGACTTGGTTGGTGGATGATTGGGACAGTTACCAGGGAGTCTTTCTCAAGATTTGGAGGGTTGGGTTACGGAGGATGTGAGATGTTACATGAACACTTCTTGATTTCTTGTATGATGTTTCTTGGCCCTTTTGGTAATGGTGTTTGTTGATGCAAGGTAAGTTTCAAAGGTGTTGATAAAAGTTGATGCAAGGTAAGGTACTTATAAATATAAGTTATGTCAAATTTGTTTCTTGATCATTCAGATATTCAGTGGAAGTGAGTATTGTTATTTATGCTTTAGAAAGTTGTAAGAGGTGTGATTGTATGATTACAAGAGATACAAGGTTGGGAAATTTCATTTTTTGATATGATCAGAGGTGAATAGGTATGGTCTTTTGAGCCAGTTCTATTGTCAATGCACAGTGAAAAATGGCATATTTACTTCATTTTCTTCTAACAGTGGTTACTTGGTTTCATACATGAATGCTTTCCTCATTGGTTTCAGACATAAGTGTCTTTGTTTGCAGTTGGTTTGTAATGGAAGCAATTACAAAGACAATATACAGATCCATGTGTATTATGTCTCACATTCCTAATGGCATTAGTTCTTTGATGGTGTGATAGTAAGCCTTCTAACTTGATGGTGCCATTTCATGATTTTAGACAGTGCTTCTATATGTTTCTTGTCCTTATATCCCTTCTACTTACATGATTAGTTGCAAGTCTCTACTTACAATGTTATGATTGTTTCTATAGCACAGTGGTGTGGTGTGTGGAGTAGAGTGGAGTATCTTGATGGTCTTGCAACATGAAGTCTTTGTTGTATCTTTTCTAATGATATGCCTCTTTAGTTTAAGAGATCTTCAAGTCACAGGTCACTCATTTTAGAGATCTTTATTTTCTAAAAAGAGTTCTATTAATAGACCATATTTATCATGTTACTAATAATGTCTGAAAGACTACCATGTGTACCAAAATATTTTATACATGCCACGTGAAATTTATTGTTGGTACCATGTCTTTTTAACTGTGGAGAACTAATATAACTTAAAGGGCATTCTTATTTATTGGAAAAGGGCTAATGTAACAAATATTGGTTACAATATCAACCTTTATCATTCTTATTGTGTGAGTTTTGCACATGCATTTAAAGGACTAAATTGTTTACTCTTTTTTTATTGTTGATCAAGTAAATCCAAGCAATGCTCCTTTAGTTGTTGTCGGCTACTTGATGATGATTGTCCTGAGGACTTCATCAAAGGTCTTATTCTTTATGTTCATTCTCTCCTTCCTGTTGAACCACTTGTTGAAGAATGCAAGAAAAAGGTAATGTATAAAATCTCCAAAGCTGTTTTTTAATTTAGATAAGGTTTATATTAAGTTAACAATTCTTGTTTTGTCTTTGTTTATTCCAGGAACCGGCCTCGATTGTTGACACAATTTTTAGAGCATCTTGTGAGTGAAGGAAGTCAGGATGTACATGTACACAATGCATTGGGTAAAATCATTATAGGACCCTTAGATATAGGACCCTTAGGACCATTATATGCTCTCCCATGCTTGGGATGAGATATAGGACCCTTGGGCTTCATTTTTCAAGTAGTTCTTTCATGTTTTGGAGTTGTATAAGAAAAAAATAGAGCATTGTAACTCAATTTTCTCAATCACGGCACTGAGAAACACACTTTGAAACACATTTTTCAAAGCAAAGACACATATTTAGGTCGTGCATCTATTGTAAGAACACCTTTTCTCAATAAAATTTTAGTATTTTTGCTTAATAGCATTTCATTATGTGTAAATGAATGATTGATTATGTTTTTTTGTGTTTTATGTTTAAACCTCAAAAGCATTGTCTCATTTCCAGTACTTTTAGGTAGAAATCAATGAATACAAATAATTAAATAAACTACCAATTGACATAAATTAGTGAATAAATATACTACGAATTGACAGAAATTAATGAATAAATATGACTAAATCAATGACTAAAAATATGCTACCAAATTGATCAATCAAAACAACCAATAAATGACTAAAAATTGTTGTCATAAATTTGGTCGCGTTATAAATGACTGGCAATAAACTACTAATGGTCACATGACCAAGCTCAGTGAATAAATATGACTAAATATATGACTAAATCAATGACTAAATATACTACCAAATTGATCAGTCAAAATGACCAAACAAATGACTAAAACTGGTTTATTCATAAATTTGGTCATGTTACAAATGGCCGGAAATAAACTATTATTGGTCACGTGACCAAGTTTAGTCATTTATATGCAATTTTTAGTAGTTTTTTTAGTCATTTATTTATATTTTTCTACTAGTGGCAGTTAAACCAGAATAATGGATTATCACATATGAGCATAACCATAATTTCTTTTTTTTTAGGACAATCTATAAAACCCTCAGATCCAAAGAACATGAATTCGAGCCATGCAAGTATAAAGCACCCACAAAAGGAGAAAACAATTCAGAAACTCCAGGCCTATTTCAAGCCAACTCCACAACCACCAATATGCACATGCATCTAAGAGAGATAGACTATTGTAGAAGCTTCCATATAATCCAATGATCAACTCCATAGCCTACATGCAATTGGGGTAACAAAAAACAATGCCTACCAATACCAGGAAAAAACACCCAGCATAAGCACATTACTCCATAGTTGAAAAACAAGCTTCTCCATATTATCAAGGAGCCTCTCACATAGACATTGAATATGAAAGCTTTGTTGCAACACAACCAAAAAGCATAAAAAACACACCCCATGCATCAGGATTATACCGCTATCAACTAGGAGCTTTAGATCACATCATTTCAATATGACTAACTCCACTTTCTTTGTCTTCGCCATCCTTCAAGTTGTGTGTTGCCTCCTTAAACTAAAAAAAAAAAGCAAAAGCTTTCACTCACCAAATGATCAATCTTCAATCGATTCCTTCAAATTTTCTCAAACTTGCCAGGCTAAAAAATATTCAAATAAGGAATGCCCAGAACTAGAAACAATAGGAATTCTTACATGCATCATCATGCAAGAACATGCAAGCCACATGTGATTCCATGCAAGTACATGCAACTCAAAAACCTGCACATGCAAGAAAAAATAAAATCCCAAAAGAAAGCTATGATACCAAATGAAGGGAAATTGATTCATCCCAAAATTAACATCTAAAAATAGCAGGTGTCTTCGATAATTTATGTTTCTTCAAAGAACCTCAAAAAGCACATACTACTATGTCATAAAGTGAAATCAAACATAGTTTATTTCCCGCTATTAATCCTTAGAGGAAAGTTCATGCAAGTTTAGATCTTGCATGATCTACCAGTTTCAACAAAATGCATTAAACAAATTCAATAAACAGAATCATCAAACGTGAAAGATAAAACATAAAACATGAACAAAATGATTTACATGCGGAAAACCCTTTTGGGTAAAAAACCCCACCCTCCAAAAGCATAGATCCATTGTATTATTCAGCAACAAAATACACCATTACAATACAATTGTAGGCTCTAATCCTTTACATGGAGATTTATATCCCGTTCTATTTGGAGAAAATCCAACAGCATAACCCCTTTGAATTCAATCTCTCCTCTTATAACTCCCCAAACAAAATATCATATTTATAGAGCTTACAATGCACAAATTAGACATTTCTAAATCGACTTCCAAAGAATAAAGATGCAACATGGAAAGCGCCAAAACCACTACACACGCATAACGGTAAGTTTCCAATTGTCACCAAAGTTGCACATACAAAACATGCATTTGCCAAAATAACTGCACCTCGAAAACTCACATTCCATGCAAACTCAACACAGAAATAGAAAATGCCTTCATGCACAACTCCACCTATAAAATCATCTTTCCAACTTGATTCCTCATCAAAAAAAGAAACTGCAAGTTGTAACTTACAAGACAATATGAAAAAATTAGCAACATTTAAAAAATCAATGCTATGAAAAAATCAAAAGTTGAGACACCTTCATTTTCCTAGCATTTTCTCTTGATCTCTAGATAGTATTCTCTACTTTAATTTATAGTGAATCCTACCATGCACTCTATTCATGTTCCTTCTACACTTCTAGACCATGCTCTTCCTTTATTTGGATATGAGGAAGTGATGTCTTTCAAGTGATGATGATGCAAACTAAATTTTTCTCAAATTAGATAATAAATTCATATTATACATGCACGTGACTCAATTCTCTCCAATCCACCGAATCTAAGAATGCCAATTTTGGCATCCATGGTTGGGTTTCAGCTCTTGGGAACTTATTTTTTCTCTCTATTTGGATGCCATTTATCATCCAACAAAAACCAGATTCTTGGCTCACCAATTTCCATTTCTATTGTCAAATCAATGCTTTAGTATGGATGATAAGTTATGCTATGTACATGACGTCTGTTTCTATGGACCAAAACTTGCCTTCTTAAGTGTTGTGAAAATCTTTTCTTTCTACTTTTGATCAATGATGAAGACTTAGATAGTTAAGATTTGTGTGTAGATCTGATAGAGTGATCAAATACAGCCATTTCCTCTTTTGACCAGACTACCATAGAAAAAATGGTTTACGTGTTCTAATTGTTTGTTCATCAAGTCAAGTCTGATCGATATAAAATGTCAAAAGTTGGGATCCACTTGACCAATCAACAAAGTGGTATTGCTAGATCTTGTTAATTGAATGGTTTGGGGTATCCCAGTTCAGATAGATGGGACACAATAAAGCATTCCAAATTGTTTTATGCAATGCCATTCATCTGAAAGTTCTTAGCAAACTTAGGAATTTTCTCTAACACGTTCGAGAAGAATTTCCATGTTCATACCAAGAATGCAAAGGGAGTTCATGATTAGAGTGATCGAAGAATGTTACCATTTATAGGGTTGTTGACACATTGTCTGATTACAAATACAATATTGGGGAAGTGGCATCTAAAGAGCCAAGTATTAGATAGGATAAGGATCATTGGCATGCCAGTTTTAGGCAAGTGGTTGTTTGTCTTACCACGATAAAGTTCAAAATCATTTTTTTTTGCTTTCTTTGTATTTGGATAATGTGCAATGATTTAGAGGAATATGTCATGGATAATATTAACTAATAATTTTATAAAGGGAGTGGAGAGAGTCATATTGCCATTGACTCTCATCTAGAGTTCAACCATTGGTATTGTCAATTGAATTTCAATTATTTAATATTATTCTTATAAAAAATTATGTAAAATTAACTTTATTTTTAGGATAAAGTTGTATGAGAAAAAGACATAAACATTAGAATATCTTAGATAAAGTATCATCTAATTACAACAAGTATATTACATTTTTCTTGTTAGGAAATAATCTTCTTTATTCAAGAAGATATTTCAAGTCTTTTTAATATAAGATATATCAAAAGCTAATTTTTTATTGACATCCACATTTCTTGTAGATATGGAGAATAATATTCTTATAAGGAAGAAGAATGAAATAATTAAGAGGAGAATCAATTATGTCTTTATTTGTAGTTTATTATTATAGTATTTTTACATTGAGATTGTTTTTAGTTTTATGTGGAAGGGATGCTTCTCGAATTTAAAAGAAAAAGAACAGTCTCTTGATACAATATGAAAGCACTCACTACCCTTGTCTCAATAATTTATGATGATAAATATTTTTCTAAATCTAATAACCACAATAAAGTAAGAAAGAAAAAAAAATGAATAGGATAGCTTTTAGCTATCCAAGAACAAATTATTTCTAAAGATGAAACATTTGTAGTAATCTATAAAGATAGAGATATTGTTAATAGATAGTTCTTACTAAGATGACATAGTTCAATACTTATATTTTGCAATATCAAATTTCAATTTTATTTTATTTTTGTCAAATATTATGTGAAGCATTAAGTTCATAATTCCTCCAAATAAATTTAGCCCCTTCATCTAAAAGGTTGAATATAGAAACACAAGATATATTACAAGTGAAAATGTATATTCAATAGGTAAATATTCCCAAGAGGATGTCATGATAATAAGCTACATAGATGGTTTTCACAACCATCTAAGAAGTTCAATATTTTTCTCTAAGAATATGCACAAAATAGTCTATCCTCTTTTGTAAGGACACAATGACCTCGAGATGAGTTAAAATCCAAGGGAAAATAAATCTTCACATTCTTAGATAAGGTAGAACTACATTAACCTTCAAAGCATCTTTGGCTACTCTATTTTTTTCAATGTCATTTTAGCTTGCATTTTTTATGAGCTTCATGTATTTTCTAAAAAACTTTGATTTTATTGGGTATAAAGAACCTAATTATAATGGGTGGTTATTGTCTTAATAAATTGTTTGGGAACAAGCCTACAAAGAATAGCTCACACATTTCTTAGAGATTTATTTATATAGATTTTTTATTTTATACTTAGTAGATGACTATCTATTACTTAAAAGCATTAAAATTCATACCTACATAAGTTTGTGACAATCATATACCCCAATCATATTCTAAATTAAGTTGATTGATCATCATTTTTATGGGGTATTGACACAATCTTTTGAATAAAAGGCATATGTCTAGCACATATAGATGAATTACTTATTATAATAAAATAAAGTCAATAATTAAAGATGATTATGTTTATCATTTGGATTAGCTATATTCTATGATAACTTACAAATATCTCAAAAAAAAATGTATAGCACTATAAGAAATGTAATACGATTAAACTAGTTGTTATTTCAACTAGTATTTATTTACATCTTAAATCTATCATATTAAAATACCAATCTTAATTTATAATAAGTAAATTTACCTTATCATATATGACCATATATTACCTATACAAGAGGTATTACATGTATAGAATATTATGTAACCACTAAAAATGGTAGATGAATATTTAATGTATATTAAAGGTTAATCAATTATGGTCTTTATTCTTACACCAAGAATAAAATTTATTTAATTATTGTGTTATTGACTATACTAGTGATCCTATTTATATTAAATATACCTCAAAAATATGCCTTCAAAATAAATGGTGTAGGTGTTATCACATTCATGGAGTGCACTTAAGCATCCACCATGTATAACTATTTAATCAAAGGAAGATTTCAAAAGAATCAATATTTAACTCCTTAGGAATCCTTGACACTTCTCCTCTCAAATAGTGTTTTACCTTTGTTGCAAATAATTTTTTGAATGTCACAAAACTTGACTGTGAGAAATGCCTATCTAACAAATGTGTCCATATTTGGACAGGGAGTTGAACACCCTTTTCATCCTTCATTGTTACTTGCAACCCTAGACCCAAATCCTTCCATCCCCAAGCCAAAAAAATGTGGCATAGAAGTGAGTACCACTAGAACATGACTCCCTTTTCTCCATTCTTTATAGCTACCAATCCCTTGTGGATGGCATCTGACAAGTATGTGGCAAAGTTATATTATTCATTTACCATCAAATTTTGTATATTGGTTTCCATGAGCATAAAATCCACTGGCATATTTTGCAAAGGAGCAAACCCTAGAACTTGACATAGTGTATAATAAGTTTGGACAAAGTACCCCTCAAAACCATCAAATCAAAAAATTTCTTGGTCTGTAGGGGATATTTTGACCATTTTCCTATTTTTATCCTTTATGCAAAACCTTGGAAGCAACATAACCCTATAGGTGCTCTTGTTTTTCTCATATTCTCTTTTTAAATCTTTAAGGTTGATGGGCTTATTGGCATTAGGGTTCAACTTAAAGACATCAATAATTGACTGTCTATCCAATTTTACAATCTCAACATCCTAGTGTGTCCTTACAAGTCTGATATTCTCATCATAATTGGATGCAATTGCTTTGAGCATGTCAATATCAAGGTATACATTTGAGATGACCAATTTTCCTAAATCCATATTCTAACAATTGCAGCTTGGGACCGAGGCATTCCTCTTGCCATACTAGTACTTGAAAAGCTCCCAACAAAAAAAATTAATCTTTGCATCTTTAACCCCATAATAACTATCAACTAAGCCCTTATCAGCTCTCAAGCCTTGCAATTTTAGTTTACTATTGACCCTATCATTCATTGAACTAGACAATTTGACAAGAAGGTCATCGTGGATGACTCTTTTTGGGGTGGACCCAAAGGATTGTGCCTTGGGGTGACATTTTGGTGGTAATTGGGTGAGATTAGGGCTTCCTAAGTGATTTCTATGGATTAACTGGCGATTCAAGGGTTTCGACACAACTAGAAAATGAAACTAGGGATAATTTATGAACATTGTGAACACAAACAATGTAATTCAAGCTTATGACAACCCTAGAATACTATTTTAGATTTAAAACTAGCAATTACATGTGACTTTGTATAAAATTGAGTAAGGCAGAAGAAAATTGCAACTTACAAGTGCATGAATGGAGAAAACCCTAATTTCTTGAGGCAGAGAGCTAGAGCTTTGTTGAATTTTATCTCCTTTCACTTTTGAATGCTTTGTTAATTTTACAACAATGTGTTAAAGCAAGATTTTATGGAAAAGGTGGATGTAGAGGGAATAAATACTATATTGGGAAAATAGCTTTCATAGCTAATTGTTTAAACTAGTTGAGTCTTTGAGTACTATGATTTACTTGGTAGATGAGTTAGTTAAGCATAGAGGTAATAGGTTATTCCTGGGGTTAGGATAATCCAATGAAGAGGATAGCCTATGCATAGATTATGAATAGTAAAATACAAATTGAGCTAGGAAGGTGGGTGAAGTAAATTATGTCCACTAGAGATATTGGGGGATAAATACTTTAGCCAAAGTAGTGTAAGTTTCCATAGTTTATACTGCTAGATTACTATGATCTAGATTTACATACTAGGTTGAGGAATGTCATATATGTAGGTTGTAGCCACTATGTGACAGATCTAGATATGTAGGACACAACACCAAGCTCAAAAAAGGTCAATATTTATTGAGGTTATCAAACCAATCTCTTCGTCAAAGGGTAGGGCCATCTATCAGTTTGATAGTTGTGTAGGGGATCGTAGTTAGTCCAAGGTTGGTAGAAAAGCGCTTGAGTGATGCTTCTCCTCATTAGTAGGCGACCAAGATTTGGATGGAGATTACCAGGACTATTTGTACTTCTTTTGCTAGTAAGCTCCATGGAGCCTTGTTTATGTATTTTATATCCATCATGATGGAAAGATTGTAAAAAGAGAAATGATATCATTTTATCATGTACTAAGTAATTTCATTACTTGGAAAGATGTAATAATTTTTTTGATGCAATGAAAAACTTTAGAAAGATATTATTTCAAATGTACATGCTATCTTTATATTTTTGAAAGAAGAATTTTATTGCTCATAATGGTTAGATGCTTAAACTATTTACTTGAGGTTAAAACTTAGGAAAGTTACTAAGTAGAACAATGGGCATGTTACGGCTTGGAGGTTCTTTATACTCAACAGTTGATGATTGAGTTCAAAATTTATCTCGATCATCCTAGTACTCTTTGGTGTGATAATAAAAGTTCCATTCACATATTATACAACCTATTGGAGCATCTGTAGACTAATCATATCAAGACCCACATGCGTTTATTTGGTAACTCATCCAAGATGGTGTTCTTTGCTTGGAGTATTTGCCTATTATGGAGTAGATTGCAAACATCTTCTCAAATCCTTTGTCATTGCCTCATTGTTTTCACTTACGATTAATGATAGGGGTGAAGGAATTTGTCCTTGGGACTCATCTTGAGTCCTTATTCCTTCACTTGTACATGTTTTCTTTTTGCATTTTCTTTCTCTTTTTTTTGGGGGGGGGGGCTCTTCTCTAAGTTTGATATACTTTTGAGAGACATATTACACATGAGTACCTCATCAAGCCTTATTGTTAAGACACACATTTGATTCTTTTTCTCTTTTAGTTTTCCTCCCTAAGTTGCATTTAAGGGGGATGTTGGTTTGAATGGGATATAGCATTTAACTAATTCACTTTTAGGTCTTTTTTGCACCCAATTTGTTCAAACATTTATTTTTTGTCTAAAATCATATGGTTATGATAAATTTCATAATCTTATGATGTTTTATGTCTCACCTTTTTCTATACAAACAAGTTTTGTTGTGTACATTATTCATCTTGTACATTGTATCATTATTGACATAAAGTATTTTCATTTATACTCTCTTACATATAAAATATTTTTTGATGTTGAAGAATATTCCTATTCATGTAAATTATTTGATGACTTCAACAAATTATTCTATCATTTCCTTTATAACCTTATAAACATAACAATTATTTAATACTTTATTTAACACAGATTTATCATACACAATCGCCAAATAATAAAAAACATGAAATAACTAATTTGCATGCAACCCTTACTCTTATAATTTGTAATTAAGACTAATAAGTTCTTACTTAATCTAGACCATGGATAAAAACTTGTCCTTCGGGGGTCAATCATTGATTTGATTTAAATCTCCACTCTGAAAATGCTTAAATACAAGAAAAAGAAGTTAAGCAAAGTACTAGTATAATTTTCAGGGTACTAAGTATAATAATATAATTCAAAAGCAATCTGATTTTCCCATAACACCTGGCCATGCCTCTTTAAGAATGATAAAATCATCAAAAACATCATAAATCTTCTAAAAATCCTTAGTATTATTGTCAATCACAATCCAAAAACTAATACTTTTCAATGGCCTTTCTAGCATAAACAAGGTTTTCAACCAATCATTCAAATCAATTTTAATAATTCACAAGACTGATCAATCAATCTCACGATTAGTATAATTTCTTATCCAAATAATAACATTCACTAAAATACAAAGTCAATGGTTTGTATTTTCTTGATAGACTTCAGAAGACTGCTATACATTATCTACTGACCAATAACATCTATACAGCTGCTAAAATTTATCCAGTTTCTAATCAATGAAATACTCTACAAATAGATTGTGATGTCGTCACAATAATATCAGATTCTTATCCTAAGGATTGTATGACTGAGTGTTTGTTCAATGAATATGACATGTTCCAACAAGCATATTAAATACTTATAAATCCATTCATAATTATTGTACATCTGCACCTTTGCATTGAATGAAACCAAGACCAATTTTTAACCCTTCAATAATGACCAATACATCTTATATAAAAAATAAAAAATAAATGGCCTTTAAACTTTAATTTCAGTCACACTTCTTTATAAGATGTATCTTATGATTGATTTATCCTTCTAAATCATTCATATTTATAAAATAATCATCTTAAGATAGATCAAGTTTTGGAGAAAATAAGTCTGAAATAGTTTACATATAATTTGAAATAAAATAAGAATAATTAAAAATAAAGATAATATGTAGTATTTTTATTTAAAGTAAAAAAATCAGTACAGTATTTTTCTTAATTATTGTAAAAATTGAACGGTTCTTTAATACAATAATAAATCTCTCTTCATCCTTAAATATGTGCAGATATAAATTAGCGCATGGAACAATTTTACACATGCTTGAAATTATGCAAAGATAAACATGAATGTTTTAAAATAAAGACAAAAATGAAAAAACTTAAATTCTTTTTCAAAATATACTATCAGAATAAAAAAGAAACATTTCTCAATCGACTTACTAGATTGATCTCATCCAAACTATTAAAAAAAAATACAGCATTTATCCATTACTAAAATGATCCATATTATTCATTTTGATCCACAATCAACAAATCATTCACTACTCAATTGTCAACAACTTTATGTTGAATATAATATAATAATTTACTCAATGCCTATCATGCTGGTAATCCATTCAAATAAATAGTATGTCCACATTATATTAAATTTCAAATTGCCATAAAGAGGCTCAAAAAGCTCATAAATTCACATGAACTCATTAATTATCATATGCAGAAATTTGACTATAGTATTTACTGTTTGTTGGAAATTTATTAACATGCAAATTACTAAACATGAAAAGTGCAGATTCAATCCAGAGAGTTTGAGTCATTGTATTCAATCCATTGAGTCATTATATACTGTCCCTTCAAATAAAGTAAACAATTTGTTGGGAATAAAAGAAAGCAAAATATCAAGGTAGATGGTATTTATTTGATTTATATATTCAATTGATATTGGAGTTATATTTATAAGATTTGTGTTTCATATTTGTTTATGAATCTTTTTAAGTTTTTATTTCTTTTATAGAATGATGTTTTTTTAGTCTAAAGATTAAAGATTATTTTTTTCGGATTGTATTGTAATTGAGAAAATGAATTATTAGACTAATCAATATAGTTATTCTTCAACTATTATTTATACTTTCAACTATATTGTAATGGTAAGATCTAATCGCTATTCAATACTAATTACAAAAAGAAAAAGTGGCCATGTTTTCACTATTGTAAACTTGAATTAATATACCTTCCTAACAACTAGGTCTAAAATATTAATCAATCTCATATCCAAAAAGAGTGAAATTGTATCAAATATTATTCCCAACAATACATTTAACTTAATACAATTATAGATTCCTAGTTTGATGACTTTGAAAGCAATGTTACATTTAATTTAAAGTAATCATTCCATTAACTAATTAGCTCAAACCAAAGGTAACAAAAATAGAAATATAACAAGGAAAAAGAAACTTAAAACCTTATTCCTAATTATTATTCATCATTCTTCATGTGTGACATTGATATTTCACCATAATGACTATGTAGAATCTACCTAAAAGGCTTGATCATTATAATGACGATAACATTAACATACTATTTCTTTGATGACACTAAAAGAGTTTAGGTTTCAGTCAAAATTTCAAAATAAAATCTAAACAATATTGTGTTATATAAGATAAAGCTAACAATTCTTTGATGATAGTAAAAGGGTTTAGGTTTCATTCAAAAATTCAAAATAAAATTTAAACAATGTTGTTTTATATAAGATGAAGCTAACAATACTTTAGCAAAAAATAATGAGAATTAGGGCATAATGAGAACAATGAAAAAGAAAATGACTAGGAAACAAATTTTATAAACATTCTCTATAATTCAATGCTCCATTGTAATTAAAGACAAATGCACAATAGTTAAGAGAGTCAAACATTTTTTATTCTTGATATATCAACACACAATAAGATTCAAAGCCTCAAATCATTCAAATGCATTGGAAAACCCTTGTTGGAAGAATTTAGAGAAAGCTATATAGACTAAAATGGAAGTACCTAAAGCCAAATTTGATGACAAAAAAATGGAAGTTGAGGATGAAGATTAGAGAATAAATTTATTGGGAATTGCATGCTTAAATAATTTAGTGAAAGACAAACTAAAATGGAAGTACTTGAAGCCAAATTTGATGACCAAATCAAGGGAGTTGATGATGAAGAGTAGATAATAACTTTACAAAGGAAGAACTAATTTTTTACCACCAATTTGGAGAAAAACATGATGAAACTTTGAAATTCCATCTTCTTATGGTATTATTAATATCATTATTGAATGCTAAACTCAAATTATAATTTTGTTCTTTTTAAGAGAGGTGCCAACATAAATATTTTTAGTAGGTTCAAATGAATTGGGAAAATGGGGATTAGTAGATTAGCACAATAGGAGGTTTACAAAAAGGATATGTTTTGTGTATGCTTAAATCTATTGAACATGCTCAATCCATACTAAAATATGGTACATGGGCTACATGTGGATAATTATGTTACCTCTTGGATTGGAATTTTGAATTTCATCTTAACAATCCTTCTCTTTCATGGTATCCCGTGTGGATAAAATTATTATATTTAAACATAACATTTTGACCCTTGTTGAGTGAAATTGTAGACTAACTTAGCAACATAATTTGACACAAACATAAGGGTGATCCCATAATAGCGTATCCCACTTTTTGGTCATAGTAAAAAAATGAAATTAGCTTGTTTTACTAAATTTTCACCTGTTGTCACCTATAGCAACTAAACCATTAAGAATTTGAAGATGATGTGAGCTAACTATTCTTGAGATTTCATGTGTAGATCCTACATACATACATACATACATATAATTTTTTTAATATCATAACTTATTTTTTATAGTTAATAGTACTTTTAAAAAGTGACATTTATTCTATAATGCATTTTATTACAAAATTGATAAATTTATATATTCTTCACATGGATTGGTAACACCAATATCTAGTGCACATATATTTTTTTTGTAATTTTCTTACATTTATTTATTACTAATTTTTTATGTGAGATTAATTATAATTTAGACAAATTTATTCTATAACATTTTTTTGTATATATCCAAATTAACTTCTTTTTTTAAAATAAGGACTTCAATATGTTATGTGTAAAATGTTTTTTAAATTCTCCATTTCTCTAGTTCACTAGAAAATAAAAGATAAATATAATAAATAAGTTAAATATATTCAAAATTATACTTTTTGGATAACTTATTCTAAGGGCTTTTATCCTAAAAAATTATCTTGTTATGTTGATTTCATTTGCTAGCCCAACCCAAGGTTTGAAATAGAAAAAAAGAGGACCAGCGTGGAAAGGTCCATCCAAGGACCTTAAAATGAATTCAAGAAAGCAATAAGAAAATTCCTTAGACTTAGATTTCTAAGACAAATCCAAGCCTAAGGGTTCGTAATTGTTAATAAATATTCAACGAGCTCCCTTTGGGTGTATTTTCCTCTATGTATCGGCCCACGCATCGTAGGAAATCCACTTGGCCTTTTATCAAAGTCTGCTTTCCCCCCTTCCACATGTCTGCTCTGTGCACCCTGAAGGTTTTCCCTTCCTTTTGCATCTCAGGAATCCTTGCTATACTTCCATGTGTCGTAGTTGCGGGCCATTTTTTATCATTCCTTTTTGCTTCCTCATCGGGCTC
>VDFB02180067.1:144666-162901 GCA_007258455.2 Sequoia sempervirens
AAGGAGAAGTGGACAAAATTGGACAACAAAGCTATCAAATGTATCTTCATTGGATATAGTTATGGTGTGAAAGGATACAAGCTTTGGGATCCTGTTGCAGAAAAGGTATTTTATTCTAGAAGTGTTATTTTTAGAGAAACTAAGCCTTCTTCTATTATAGTGCAGCCAGAACAGATGGAAGAAAAGAAAGATGTGATTCAACTACCTGCTACACCTGAGAAAGTTGAATTGAGGCCCTTAGAAAGATAAGATGTTGAGGAGAGCTCTACAAGTTCTGAATCATCAGAGGAAGAGGAAGAACTTGAACCTAAACCTGAAAATGAACCAAATCTTGTTCGAAGGTCTAGTAGACAGAGGAAAGCACCAGAAAGGTATGGATATTCTCCTAATGATTGGAGGTGTATATTTTCTTTGAATGCTAATATTGATGAACCAAGATCTGTAGAAGAGGCTCTTGGTATGAATGATTCAGAGTCTTGGAAAATAGCCATGGAAGAAGAGATGGCAGCTCTTAAGAAGAATGACACATGGGACCTTGTACCATTGCCTAAAGGACGGAAGCCTGTTGGTTGTAAATGGGTGTTCAAAAGGAAGATGGGTTCAGATGGAAGCATTGAGAAGTATAAAGCATGTTTGGTTGCAAAAGGTTACTCCCAGGTTGCAGGAGTTGATTATGGTGAAATTTTTTCTCCTGTAGCAAAAATGACATCCATTCAATTTTTACTTTCTATTGCAGCTGCTTATGATCTAGAGGTTGAGCAGATGGATGTGAAAACAACTTTCCTTCATGGAGATTTGGAGGAAGAAATTTATATGACACAGCCAGAGCACTTTGTGGTGAAAGGTAAAAGTCATTTGGTTTGTAAGTTGAAGAAATCCTTGTATGGTTTAAAACAAAGTCCTAGGATGTGGTACTAGAAGTTTGATACATATGTTTTGAGTTTGGGATTTGTGCGATCTAAATCTGATCACTGTATATATTACAAGTCTGATGGTGATTATTTCCTGGTTATTGCCTTGTATGTCGATGACATGTTGTTTATTGGCAAAGGAAAAGGTTTGATTGCAGAATTAAAATCTCAGCTCTCAGCAAAGTTTGAAATGAAAGATCTTGGTACAGCAAGGCATATTCTAGGAATGGAGATTATAAGAGATAGGAAAAATAGAAAGCTTTGGCTAGGCCAGAGTAAGTAGGTTGGTACTATTATGAGAAGATTCAATATGCAGGATTCCAGACCATTGAGTGTTCCTGTTACTATGGGAACAAAGCTTTCTAGCTCACAGTGTCCTACATCCCCATTGGAGATGGAAGAGATGAGTCGAGTACCATATCAGAGTGTTGTTGGAAGTTTGATGTATGCTATGGTCTGTACAAGACCAGACATTGCCAAAGCAGTGGGAGTACTTTCCCGTTACATGTCTAATCTAGGAAGAGCACATTGGGATGCAGTAAAAAGAGTTTTCAGATACTTGCGGGGTACCTCAGAGTACTCTATTTGTTTCCATGGAATAGGAAACGAGCATTCCTTGGATATTCAAGGCTACGTGGATTCAGACTGGGCCGATGATGTTGATAAAAGAAGATCCACCAGTGCATATGTGTTTACATTATTCGGTGGTGCAATCAGTTGGATGAGCAAGCGACAAGTTGTGGTCGCTTTGTCCACTACAGAGGCAGAGTATATGGTAGCTACTCATGCCTACAAGGAAGCCATCTGGCTAAAGAGATTGTGTTCAGATATAGAGTTCAAACAGGGTACAGTGACAATTTATAGTGACAGTTAGAGTGCAATCTGCCTAGCGAAGAACCTGACATTTCATGCCAGGACCAAGCACATTGATGTACAATATCATTTTGTGAGAGATATGGTCGAGGACGGCAAGGTGAAGCTAGAGAAGGTGGAGACTTTGGTGAATGTTGCTGATGCATTAACTAAGCCCATGAGCACAGAGAAATTTAGATGGTGTTCAGAGTCTATGGGGCTCTCGGCCCCTAGCAATTAAGTCCATGACACTTTGGATCCCCTGACTCTTGCAAGGTGTTCGACAAGTGGGAGAATGTTGAGAATTGTGTCTCAACCTTGCAAGCTTTTTCCAGAAAATTCTAGAATTTGTTTGTGGTAGTTCTCCACATGTTTATGTGTTGGAAAAAGGTGTATGAGTTGTTAAAAATGTGCCTTGTCTATAGTAGAATAGAGGAGGGCTATTTTTAGAGTATAAACAACTCATTGTATAACTTTTATGGGGGTCTAAACTAGAGGACAAAATTATGGACGAAAATACTATTTTAACTTGGTTGTTTTTCCATCTTGGAGTTACAAATGACAAGTGGGTAACATGTGGCATGGTTGTTTTGCCCATGGTTTTGGCCCATGGTTTTGTAAAACCACAAATGGTTTCCAGGTTGTAAATCACTATAAAAGGAGGGCTTGGGGAGGTGTTTGAATCATCAAGTTCAGTTTGCAAGACTGGGTGCTAGAAGGAGTCTCTCCGAGTCCGAGTTCGAGTTGTGGTGATGCGCTCCTGTAAGAACTTGCATTGCAAGTGTATTGTAATCTTCTTGATTTGATAATACATTGTGCAGGTTTTGGAGGGTGGGGTTTTTCTCCTGAAAGGGTTTCCCCACGGTAATTACTGTGTTATGTGTTTATTGTGATATTTCATTTATGCATGTTTATTTGTCCATTGAAATCTCTGTAATAGTTAGTTGAATTTGCATAATCGTCCTCTCAAAATTACGGTAGGAAGCGATTCCATGCACCTTTGCTTCCTGCAATGGAGCTGGAACAGTTCAATTGAGCCACTAAGAAAAAAAAAACTTACTTTAAATGGCTACTACTTCAAAAACTACCTCTCCCCTCATCTATTAATGCAGTAGAAATTTGTCAATTATATAAAAAACCTAAAACCACTACCCATAATTTTTTTAATGTCTTTTTGTGAGAGAAATATTTTTAATGCTTTGTGCAGATCTTATTGGTTGGGGAAATAAGAATTATATTAACAAACATGAAATTTTGTTTGATCAAATTACAAATATTGATCTGCGAACTTTGAGATCTCAAAAGCTAAGTTCGTTAAACTGGCAAACAATGAAAAGAGTGAAACCAGTAAGGAAGAGATCTGTTATGCAGGACACTGGCCGTTCAATGGCGAAGTCAATCTACCATTCAGGGAGGAATATAAGAAGTTTCAAAGAATGTATAACAGAAGATTCAATGAAACCTGTAATAGCAGAAATATGTAAAAAGAACAACGGATACAATATGTATGTAGTCTGGAATTTTGTATAGAAAGGTTCTTTAGACAGAGATATTATAGAGACAATATCTGTATGAACAATACTCTTATAGCATTTAAGCTTGTATGAAGATGTAGTAGAAAATGAAAAGAAGCAAAGGTGCGGAACAACGCTTCCAACATTAATCTATGAAAGAGAGATACTGTAGATTCATACAAATCTTTAAACTGTTACAATGAAAGAAACACATTCAAATACATCATAAAATAATAATACCAAAACGTACAGATTTACGTGGGGAAAACTTTTCTAAATAAAAAATCCCACACCAAAAGCACAGTACTTTGTATTATCAGTAACAAACAATTACAATACAATCTCAGCACTAAACTTCTTCATGTATTCGCCAATCTTTAACAAAAAAAACCAGAATAAATGTGGCAGCATAACAGTGTCTCAGAAATTATCAAATTGATAATTTCAATATTCTCCATACTCTAAGGCATAGAATATATAATAATATAACTTCTATCATGCAATATCGGAAGCAAACTCAAAGTGTAAAGCTGAGTTACATCCAATCACAGCAACTGACAGAGATATCACAATCACCACTCAAGTAGCAAGAAGATAACTGCTGGCGGTAGTTACAAACAATGCAAAATATTTTTCATGCGTTTAATTTGTCACCACAGCTAATATCCTTCATCGTTAGTGGGTATATAGTTAACTCCACCATCATTATTTTTGGAAACTTGCAGCCAATTAAAGACAATTTCCACATAACCCATAAAGAAAACTATGCATCTAAGTATTCAGAATCCACATGCAAGAGAATAGACAACATACCCATGAAAATATGACACAAGATATACCCTGGGAAAACACTCAAGAGGGAAAAAATCCAGCCTCCAAAAGCATCCATCTCTCATATATTATTCAGCAATAAGATTACAATATATCTTCTGATTCTCCATGAACACCATTGAAGCAACAAGCTCTCTCCAGACAATCCATGCGAACAAGCATGCAACCACACATCCCGTGCCATGCTTCAAACCCTCACAAATGCTAACCAGAGCTAATCATGCAAAATTGCATCATCTTACAATAACTACCTTTGTGGTTGCTTTTATAGAAGCAAGCTCCCACAAAACCACTAAGTGGTATTGCACAAAAATATGTGACAATAACTATGAGATTACAAACCATTTCCCTTTATTTAATATTGGATGCTTTATTTATTATTTTCCAATATTAAATAATTACATTTTATCAACTTAACTTATGTGCCAATGTTACATGCAACATTAAGTGGCCCCAAGAATAATTACATTAAATACATAATGCAAGGTGTACAACACGCCTTTTCCCAACAATTATCTCATCCCTTGCATTGACTCGCGCATTCATGCAAAATACATTGCATATTAAACTCCTTCATGCAATCAGAAGTTTTAGTTATCCTCCGTTGAAACAGGTTGAGACATCACTTATCTCAACAGATATTTATGAACAGAAAAGTATGAGCAGAAGCCTTTCAGGCAGATTATGTAACTAAAGATGTATTTCTTGTTGATCAACTATATTCAATACAAAAATACATTGCATATTAAACTCCTCCCATGCAATCAGAAGTTTTAGTTATCCTCCGTTGAAACAGGTTGAGAGACCACTTATCTCAACAGAAAAGTATGAGCAGAAGCCTTTCAGGCAGATTATGTAACTAAAGATGTATTTCTTGTTGATCAACTCTATTAAAAAAAAAAATTATAATTGAAAAATGTAACTAAAGATGTATTTCTTGTTGATCAACTCTATTAAAAAAAAAAATTATAATTGAAAATTGTAACTTGATTTATTAGTAGGAAAAATAACATTTTAACTTACACATTCTCATTTGAGTAGATTGAACTTTCGAATTATTATTGAAAATTGTAACTTTAAGATTTATTAGAAGTATGAAAAATATTTTTTAAAATTTGCTCATTTGACTAGATTGGATCTTCAAACCAAATCAAATTTGTAAAAACTTAACTTACACATTCTCATTTGAGTAGAATGAACTTTCGAATTATAATTGAAAATTGTAACTTGATTTATTAGAATTATGAAAAATATTTTTTAAATTTGCTCATTTGACTAGATTGGATCTTCAAACCAAATCAAATTTGTAAGTGCAAAATAACATTACACACAAAATTGAATTGACAACAAAATTAAATATTATAATTTGATTTGATTCGATTTTAATGTTTATTAAATATTCATAAAAAATTATGATAATTAAATTGTGACGATCACATTCTTTGAATCAAACCTAATTTGACCAGTTCAATAGTAGTGAACCAAGATAATAACAGAAAATATAGATTGATCTAATGTTCAAATAATGCTAATGCTGTCATAAATGTCCCCTAGCAATTTAATTAACTAACCCTAGCTTGATTTGGATGATTTTAAAGTAAAAAAGAATTATTTTTTAAATTTAAGAACATAATATAAAAGATAATCTAAGTGAGCTTAGAAACTGTAGATGATTGGCTTCATACAACTAACTCATTTCTGATTTCTTGTATTTGCTGAATATATTAATATTATTAATAACATCATAGCTACAAGATACAGAGATATATGTAAAGATAACAACAATTCACATTCATATATAGTGTCTTCCACTGACAAGATAAGGTATATCTACTTATAATGTAGCCACCCTGAATCAGCTACCTTATGTTTCTGTCACTGCAACAGATTTTACAGTGTCCACAGGCTCATGACTGCTCATAATGGCATGAGACTATATTTGGCATATTAAGCTTCATGGGTTTAATAGTAACTATTCTTTAAAATTGGCATTCAAAGAATGTGCCTATCTTGTGTGAATGTCAAGTATCTAAGGCATGGACTTAGAAAGTTCAGTCTCCCTCTCTGTGTTCTGACTCACTCTCCTGAAAAAGCTCTTGTTCCTGAAGTCCTCAGATTTTTTGAGGGTAAATTCAGGGTCCTTCACTTCAGGCATGTTTTTCCTCTTCTTTTTGTCCACAACCACAATGGGGCAATGTAGCAGTTGCTGCTTAAGTGAAAGAGAGCCCAGTAAGACTGCCATCAGAGTCATCCCAAAAATTGTGTATATTGGTACCAAATCAGGTTTCAGAAATCTGCAAACAAATAGAACATTGAAAAGAAAGATGGTAAAATTATATGGGTAACTTTTACATACAAAATTTTCAGAAAAATCCCTTCAAAAACCAAATCTACCAAAATTTTCAGAAAAATCCCTTCAAAACCCAAATCTACCAAAATAAAAAACCCAGCAGCAAAATCATATATGCAAGCATTAGAAGGCAAAATTATCACAAAACTGCTCTGGTAAAAAACCCAGTAAAATCATATTTGTCATCTTGGGAAATGAAAAAAAATTCATAGAACTTTATGAATGATTCAAATCTACGAGGAGATCAATAAGTCTAGCTAATTGTGAAATTTTGATAGAGTTAGTTCTGAAAACCTTGTCCTACCAAATGTTGAAAGAAGGCATACCTACAATATTCACATGGGCACCCAATGCAAAACATTTATAATAAACCCAAAAATTTTCCAATGATTCTAAAATTAGTATGTCTGTTCTTTCTCTAATTTAATCTTATTGAGAAATAAAATAAATACTTTAAAACCTTAACATCAAGGCATCTCTGGTTTCTTTGGCCCCACAAAAATGCGAAAATATGCTAAGTGCAATGGAAATAGAGCATGATTCCTATACTTATGAGTCATGGGTATTTGCATATCTTACTGCACCTTACAGTGTATGAAATACTATTTTCTCCTAAGGAGGGTCAAGCTGATCAGGGATCTAAGATCCATCCTGAAAGCACTCACAACACTAAAACTTTCAAGGGAAAACGCATTACTAAAACAATGCATGGAGTATACAGCTTTGTGAGCCAACCTCAGGGATCCTGAAGCTGCTTCTCCTCCATGGGACGATGATGATGCATGGTGAGGCTGCATCTTGAATTGGGTAGAGCTAGAAATCTTTCTTGTCTTCTGATACTTTGATAGAATGCCCTTCCAATAAACCTGCAAATTTCATCACAGTAATCTTAACTTCCATAAGCCAAACATTGTGCAGAAAAATCTTAGTAAATCTAACAGTAGAAGAAAAACCATGCAAATGGTTTAGTACCTAGATACTTACCGTTGCTCTCCCAGCCATTCTGAATATTTTTGGTTAGTCTGATCAGATGTTCTGATAAAGATTGAATACTTGGAATGATTTTTCTTCAGTTGACGATGTGTATTTAAAGAGGTGCAGGGGATGGTATAAGAAAATGTATCTCTGAACTTACACACTTGCTGCCTCAGTAATCCGCCACCTAGCAACAGCAACCAATATGGCCGCCACATCATATCGTGGGGGAGCATAATATCTTTACACATCAAATCTTTTTTGGGAGTAAGATTTGCGTCAATAATTTCATTACACCTATCAAATTTGAGAGTTTATTGTCAAATGGGATACTAGGCAATTCTGTTATTGGCTATGGTAACGGTCAGCAACAATTCCACCCAACCCATCAGATTATTGAACCTGGAAAGCCCACATTAGAAACCCAAAACTATTAAAGAGATTACATAGAAAATCTCTTTACAATTTTTCTTTTAAGGGTTTTATATCAAATCTACAATCATTTTAGTTATGGGATATAGGAGTATAAGTGAGCGGTTGAAATCTTTTCAAGTGAAAGTTAAGGATTAAGGATTGGCCATTTCAGTAAAGTCGTAACACAATCTAAACTTCATTGCATATGATGTCAGGGCCTTTCACTCGGCAAGACTTGATCCATGGTGGGCTCATTTATAACCATTCAACTTCACCAACAAACAGAAAAAAAATCAATTTCATGGTTTGTTTTTATTTAATAGTGAAAATTATTTTACTTTGTTATTTTTTTATTTTTTTATTTGACTATTGTGTAAAGCCAAACATATGATTAGTATATTTTTTATTAACAGTTGGTGTAGAATTGGACTTTTTTTATAATTTATTTATGTATATTTTTAAGAATTAGTTTTATTCTACAAATTTGTCTATTTCCCCTCCTAAGCCAAATCTATATTTATAGAAGTGATCTAGATCACTTCCACACTCACAAAAACGATCTCTTGCACTTTAAAATTCAAATTCAAGATTAGACCCATTAGTTTTTCCTCCATACAGTTGTAATGTGTTGACTTGAAGCATGAAAGATAATACTTACACCTTTGAAATTGTATAAAAGTACTAACCCTAATTCATTTTAAATACCTAGAGTAATAAAAGTAAAGAGTGTCTCTTTCATACATCACAAATATAAAATAATCATCTAGTGAAATCAACACTACATTAGCATTCTAAAACATATATGCAATGGACTAATTATCCATGTAATGTGAAAACTCCTGAGCATGTAAACCAAGTTTTTATGTGAAGATCAAACTAAAAAATTTGAGGCAAGGCTAAAGTGAAATTCTAAAAATTAGCAAAGATTAAAGATTAGATATGCAGGAAAAGATCAAATTTGTGGGTCTAGTTCCTAGATCCACAATTACAATATCGATCCTACAAGATCATGAAAATGATCCTAACAAAAGAATAAAGATTTTGAAGGTTTTTTTGCATTAATTTGATAATGTAGAATCGAGATCCTAGTACCTGCAAAACACAACAAACACACACATTAGAAGATTGAAATGCAAGTTAGAATCTAAGTTCCCCATGAAATCCATTTACAAAGCTTAAATTAGGAAATGAAATGAAGAACACAATAAGAAAGCAATAAAATAGATTGAATCCTAATTAAACGAGCAAACTCTTGATCCCATGGGGAAATTGGTGCCAATTTGATGTGAAAATTGGCCCTTTCCCAACTCCTATGATGCAAGATTGATGTGTGATGAAGAGTGATCCACTTTGTTAAAGATTCAAGTGTGCTCCATGATGAAAAACTTGCATAACCTAGCTAAAACTTGATAAAATGGATGAGAATTGCCATGTTTGAGTATGGATTTGAGTATAGTAATTTTGCTCAAATTGTGGATGATCAAATGAGGAAAGAAGCCTCTTATTTATAGAATGACAAGTTGGATAAATGCCCAAAATAGAGCAATGTGAGACTAACTTTCAACCAATGGCAAGTTTCCACTTGTCAAGAGATGAATGGATGAAGGATGTGCACATTTTGGTGAAAGTGCCCATAAATGCATTTATTTGAAATTTGAAATTTGTGAAATGACAAGGTGGATGAAGAGTCAAATGGAGTAATGGCCACTTGGCTCAAGGAAAAAGGACTTGTAAGATGAAATAAATGCCTTGTTGGAAGGACTAAGTCCACTTGGATTTGAATTCAAATTTGAAGGAATATTCCTCTATTATGCCATGTTGAGAGAAAATAGGGATTTAATAAATGAATTAAATCTATTTTCATGTGCAAGTGGCAAAAGCTAGAGGATGAGACATGAATGAAGATTAAATTAATCAAAGGCGAATTCATTTAATGAAGGATTAGATGATGTGACAAATTTGACTTAGATTTATGGGTTATTTTAAATCAAAGATGAGAAGAATATGATTTAGATATTAATTAAATAAAGATTTTTTATTCATTCAATTAAAGGAGATGGAGTTAGATTTAAATCAAATAAGGTTTTAATTTATTTAATTTAATGAAATAGACCTTGAAAATTAATTAAATAAAAATTGATTTATTTAATTAAATAGGGATAATTAGATCAAATTGATTGACTTAATTAACAAAAGAAAATGACTTAATTAGATAAATGATTTATTTAATTAAGAGAGGAAAATTAATGACTTTAATCAAATAAGGGTATTCGATTAAATGGTTAGACTGAGGGATGATTTAGGATGAAATGGTGTTAGTGAATTAGAATCGGATGTGCAATGTCAATGGGGTACATTTTCCATGTCTGAGATACAACCTTAATTATCTATGTAATAGTGGCAAATCGCACTTGATGACACTTTGCGAAATTATATCGTACATTAATCTTAGAGCTAAATACCATTAATTATTTAAAATTCCAAGCATTTCAAAATGTCTATTATTCTCACTTCCTTCTCCTTAGATATATATATATATTAGTTAATGATGATTAATTTATTTTTTATGTTTTTTGTTATGTATAGAAAGTAGTATCATATTTTTACATTTTTATGAACCTGAATTTCTTACTTGGGTAAGTGCAGAAAGATGGGGGACCAAAAAGTGATTCCACCACTTTTTGGCCCCATAGAAGATATAATGCAAACATGTTAAATAACATGCTCACATTATGATCAACATAAAAACAAAATAGCAAGAGTTAGAGCTCATTTGAGCTAGGCCTCTCACCCATAAAAAAAAAACTACAACCTTACAAGAGTGCACTCACGTTTTGAAGTTGCCCAATATTTGTCCAATCACCACGAATTTGCCACTAAAATGTCATCATGACGACCCTAAGGTTGAATAGGTAAGTTTTGTTAGCTTTTTATTGTAAAAATTGACTAATTAATAAGATAGAAATGGTTTTGAGCAATTTTTTCAATTTATAGGAATTGGAAAAATCTCCCATTAGTTGATGAAAATCCTCATTCACCAATTTATGATATCCTTGGTGAAGAACAACCACAACAAACCCCTCTGGAAATGCCTCGACATCCTCTTGAGATGCTAGAAAGCCTACTAGGGAAAATAGAAAACAACAAGAAAGCACTTGGAACAATAATTCAAAAGTTGTGAGATCTGAGTGGAACAACCTCACATTGCTCTACCCTTGCCACTTCATTGAAATCTATCATCTCTCATATAGATTTCATGAGTGTCCAAATTTACACCTAGTCAAAAAAAAGGGAAGAAGCAAGAGACTTTTATGTCGATAAATTATCCTATCAACAAATAAAACAAAATAAATGAAATTTGACTTGTGTGCATTGTTCACTAACCCACAAACTAATACACCCCTACACAACACTTGCAGGAGGTTCCCTATCCATTGGTGCCACCACCAAGGGATAAATAATTATTTTTGAATAGGTGGTGGATAGTTTTTACCATCCTCCATGCAACAAAAATGTGGTCACATAATATTTTTTGAAGAAAATTTATTGTGTCCTCAATGAGATCCCTAACTACTTTGACATGTGGAAGTTCTAGGGTAGAGGTGAGGGATCTATATAGGACATACTGGGGGCACAAAGACCCCTTTCTAGGCTAGACATTGAGCATGTCACGATCCCTTCTATTGTGAAGGAGAGTGTTGAGTTTGAGATCCTACAGTCTATTAGCTCGGTCACTTAAACCCTTTTACAACACACTAAGCCTCTAGCACAAGTTGATGAGGGTGAGTCTTCTAGGTATCAACGTTCATCTCATATATGTCAAAACTACAAGTCTATTTGTGATTGTGGGTCTAAGGACAATTCCGACCATGCACGTGGCCAACAACAAGACACATCCATATTTGGATTGAAGATAGTGCTCAAAGATGAGATGCTATATGATACATTTAGCATTGATAGACAAGTAAATTTGAACAAGGTTAAAATCACTTTACTATATTTCATTTTGAAATGTAAGATTAAAATTAAATTACTAAATTGATTGTAATAAAATTTTAGGGTTGGAGTGTTCACCTTGTGTTTGGCAATTGTTCAACTCTAGATTACATGACGATGTTGAGTCCACATGTATGTAATTAGTTTAAATAAATAGTAAATACAGTACATGTAAATATTTTACCTTATATGAACGTGGTAATATTAAAATTCACTTTAGATATTGAACAGGTGGATGTTGGGCCTTTGACATTAGAACTTGTTAGTCAAAGTGGCCAAGCATCCTTCACCAAGGTAACCTTGACTATTGTTAATCATTATGTGTCGTAAAATAATGTTAGGTATATTTTGGTAATTTAATAACATTGTTTCATTTAAATTATTGACATTAGATCAGGACTACCAATATTTGTAGGAAAATGGAGGTGGATGTTGTTGTAGTAGTATTACCTTCGACTCATTGCCAAAGGTACGATCTACATTAGTAAAATTCATATTTTGTTTGTTGTTTTATCCCATGTCTATTAGTGCAAATTTGAATCATATTCATTTATAGTTTAATTTGATTCTTGATGCTTGTTACGTGATATTAGAACTCTAGTTTGTGTCCCTTAGATGGATGATGAGAGGCAATGATTGATTGAGAGAGATTATCGAGTGGCGGAAAGTGGTTATTTCATTATATGACATTCTATAATTTATTTTTATATATTAATTTGTGTATATTTTTATTATATTAGGCAAAGATCCAAAAAAACTTATGAGAGGAGGTCAAGTTAGTGGGTTTGAAAGCAACCATTATCACCACTTGAGCCTTTCCATCCACTTGATAGTCAAAGGCATCTCATGATCTCTTCCATTCCCCTTGAGAGAGGTGATTATATTAAGACTTTGTTTTATTCCTATTTGGAATTTTTGTACATATATTTTTGTATTACAAATTTTATCATGCCTATATGGCTATATTGTAAGCCTGTATGTCTTTCTTGTAAGCCTATAAGGCTTTATTGTAAGCCTATATGGCTTTATTGTAAGTTTGTATGGCTTTCTTGTACTTCTATATTGTACTTTTGTAGACATAACATTGTATGCCTAGATATGGATTTTTAGTTAATACAATTTTTTTTTACCAATGTTGTCCATATTTTCTATAAATGATTAATTTCACAATTAAAATAGAGACATTTTAATTTGAGTAATTGAATAAATTCCTAATCTTTTAGTCTTTCATCATGTCCAATGAGTTAGATCCTAGTCTAAGTCTTGGTTGAACACTTTGGCTTGGTCATGTAAAGGCTTGATTGGATGACATGGTTCATATGAATTATTAGTCCTAATATAAGCTATGGAGTGAGTTTGGTTGATTTATTTACTTGTATCTATTTTGAGATGGCTTTGAATAGATGATCTAACAGGATTGATTCTTGGTGTATCTTGATGAATAGTTTGTGTGATCACATTATCAAGAACATTGAACTCCTCCATGATGAGCTTAGAACCTTAGGTTCTTTATAGTATCATCTTTCTCATTGCATTGTTGTGTTATTTTACCTATTAAGGTGGATCCTAAAGAAGTGTGAATTTTATTTCATCTTATTCTTTCTTTGGATAGATATTCCATATTGTTTGGTATACCATGGCATGAGAAATTAAAGTATGTCCCTTGTATTGTACAATAATGAGTTAAATATGCTCATGAGGGTAGAATTAAGAATATTACATAGATCCATATGAGCTTCTTATTGAGGCAAGCCATTTTACCATGAATAATTACATGTACACTCCTAGAGAAGCTCCTTATGATAGTGAGAAGGAACTTTATGAGGTGTATCAACATAGATTAGAAGAACAAAGGAAGAAAAAACTATAACTAAAATATCACACAATCATATTACTTTTTAATCCCCTATTCCACCTAAGAAGTATAAGGGTCATATATTGCAAAAGTTTGTATTTCATGCTAAATGTACTACTCTATTGATTGGACAAAGAAAATTGTTATGGTCCAATAAGTGTAAATGAAGCTCCTATAGTTCTATCTATTGACAATGTGTTGAATCCAAGTTGAACATAATGTCTTTAAATTTTAAGGGGAATCATTTTAAGGAGTACAAACTTAATTGAAATTTTTATATGGACATGTAACCTATTCTTGTATGCTTAATATGGATCTTATAGGTCTTTCAATAGAAACTTGTATTCTCAAATTCTTAGTGATACATAATTAGGGTATCAATATACATAAGGTATAGGTTGCTAGAGATCTAGTTATATTTAACATATATATCTTCAATTTTCACATATAGACCTCCTAGATTACCTTTCATGGTTTTGCAAATTCAAAAGTGTAGGATATTTTCCCACTCTTGGATCAATAGGCCCAATACTAGTTGTATCCTAGTCATGAGTTTCATCCCTTGTATTGACATCTTAAAAGATATCCTTAAGTATATGCCTTGTGTACATTCTCTAGGGTTTTAGGATAGTAGTTTCTAGTGTTAGTAAATGACATCGTTAATGGGGAGATAAGAATATTTATAGTGTTTGAATTTATTGTTATAATATGTTAAGGTCATGTTTTTTTGTAGAAATATCATTTTATTTGTGTGTACTTGGCATCCCATTATCTTTTGCAACAGATGCAACCATTTCTAAGGAGATATATTACCAAAGTTTTATGATTAATAAGTTCATTTATTGGGTGAATTGTTGGCATCCAATCAAATGATGCCAACAAATAACATTAGTATTAGGGACTTAATTACTACTCTATTTTACATGATTTGATTGGTAAGAATTTTCTCATAGATAAATATCAACCCTATCTCATCCCTCAAAGATCACTTTTACTTTAATGTTTTATCCTTAATCTTTGAGGTGGTGGTTCCATTATTTTTATTTAAATAATTTTAGCTACTTAAGGTGTGCTCATTTGAAAAATATTTGTTCTACAATGTAACATACCCAAAGTTTACCCTATTGATTTCGCCTAGGTTTTAACTCAGAATGTGAAAAGTTCAAGTACACAAATACATGAAAATAAAATTTTCCTTTTCAATAACACATTTACACATTTGAAACAAACCCATTTCATATTACAATGCATAATAGGAGTAACATTACATAATCCCAAGTAATGAATTCATCTTTAAAGTACAATTTACAAGTAGATTCAAGATCATAATTACAATTCATAGCTTATAAGAGCTTAACGGTACAAGAGTAGAATGGTCAAGATGTCCTCATCTAGAATGCACATCTTCATCTTATTCTATTTCACAAGCTTCAGCTACCAACTGCATTAGGGAGAGCATCACCCAAGTGCTTTTCCACCAACCACGAACTTAATGTGATCCCTCACACATCTTCCTGATTGACCAGAAAGATGGCCCTACTCTTCAATGAAGAGTTTGGTATGGAAACCCTCCAGTAAAATGCCTACCTGAGCATGGTGTTTTGTCCTACATAACTAGTGTTTCCATACACTAGATACCTGCCTAACATGCATGACACTCCCTACTAGCTATGCAATCCTAACTCATAGTGAATCGACAAAGTGTACATAGTGGCATTTACACTTACTTTGGCCAAAGTTTTCATATATATATATGTACATATACATACAAACACACACATATATATACATGCCATATATCTCATATATATATATATAACCTGCTCCTCTATATACTTTTCTCATATATATACTCTCCTCTCTCTCATATGTATATATATATATATATATATGTAATATTATATGTATATATATACACTCTCAATAATATATATACACATAAAATACATATATACATATATACATATATATATACACATATATATATATGTGTATGTTTATCTCTTAATATTGTGTGTTATATATACATGGAGTAAAAAACAAAGAAGTTAGATTTTCTGAAGAGGATGGAATTTTGGGCAAAACAAAAAGTTTCCTTGAGGAAACACTGCGTTTTGAAAAAAATGTTAATGCATTATGGATTGGGTACTCGAGCCTAAATCCGAACACGTACGTGTTCAAATTTGGGTACGCAAATAAAAAATGCTTACGCATTATGAAATGTGTACATGTTTCGCAAAAGTATATATATTTTTAAATAAGCAACTATATTTCATTTTTCACCATTCTAATCCGCGCCAGAGAAGAACAAAGGAGATCGCGTACATGTTTCAAAGGCCTTCATTGAACAAAAATTTGACTACCACCTCCTCCCATCGACACAACCAACCTCATCAACCTCCAGGTTGGTTGAATTCTTCATTTTTTTTGCTTTATATCTTTTTTGTTTGTTTTGTAATTAGTATTCAGTTTTTGTTTGTTTAGTGTGTTTTAGTTCAATGTTTTATAGTTTTTAATTGTATTTAAAAAACAAAAAACGTCAACGAAACAAAGAAATTTAAATTGTAAATTGAAAACCATAAAAACTAAACCTAAATTGGACACATTTAACTTAGAAATTTTAAAACCCTAGAAACCCTAGGTTACACAATTCACATAGGTCCCTAAAAACTAATTTACACAGGTTAATCCTTGGACCTAAACCCTAAAATGTAAACCTAAAACCCTATTTACCCTAATTTATGTAAACTTAAAACGAGCTATTTACCCTAAAACGTAAACCTAAAACCCTAAATTAGGGCTCCTCAAGGAGGTTTAGATTACATTTTATATTTGGCATAACCTTCTTTGTATGATTTTTACTCTCACTCATGGTTCTTAGTTTATTTAGGGTGGAAGTGATGAAAAGTTCAATATTAGGGGCATGTGATATAATAGAAGAGGTAAAATAAGGATGTGTAGTAAGATTTGATGACATAACATGTAGGGAGGGATCACAAATTATAGTCCATAGGTTAGGTACACTTTGGTATGTCGTTGGTGATCCACACAACTACCAATGAAATTCATAATTGACTAATAAAGGAGGTACAAACAATCGATGCATAGATCTATATATTAACCAACAAATTGATTTAATTATAATATGTTCACATAATATAAATTTGATAGCTAATTTTATCTCGAAAAACTTCATGATTGTATAATTTAACTTGAGAAAGTGTACCAATGAAGTAAAATAATGTACCTCATGTGAAAATATGTGCTTGATTTAATAAGTTTATATATCATGATGCTAGTTGATATGAGCATGCAATCACTCTATATCAATGTTATTAGCTTATATAGTGTATGATGTATTCTCTTAAAAAAACATAGAAATGCAAGTCATACTTGTTAATCTATACTATGTGAAATATGGATAGAGCTAGACACATAAATGTTATTAAATCAAATAAATATTAAAATGTGAAGCATGAATGATTTCTACCCATTTCTCTTATTTGGATGAGATCCTTTGTGAATTATGTAAGGATGCATTATGATCATATTTAAGCCTTAATTTATAGGATGTTATTCATAAGATCTATAGGTTGTGTGTAATCTAATTCCTATTTTAACTCTCATGTCTAGTGGCATTGTTCTAGATTAGGAAAACTAAATGTTGTACTTTCTCTAAAATAGTGTATCAAAGCTAACTTGTAGCATGAACATTTCAATTTCGAAAATTCAAATTACTTTTTTGAGAAACTTGATAGATGATTCATAAATGCAAGTCAATTCTATAACCAAAGGTTTATTTTCTAAGATTATTGATTTATTGAATTGATCAATTGATTCCTCACTTAGTGGCAGTTAGGTTCTTTTTTTGAAAACCCATGCACATCTAGAATTTATATAAATATTCAAAGAAAGAGTCTATGCCATAGAAAAGTTTCAAAAAATATATGATTAGAAAAAAAATTGGGTCTAAATCACTTTAGATCTCCTCTTCCTTTTTAAATCATCCAAAAGTGCTTAGAGGTCCAAATAGGTTCAAAATCCATCATAACTCAACAACTTACTTATAATTGAAATCTAAAATTCCTAATTGTTGATATATTGAAGCTATTCCTAGAATGTCACATATTTTATTCAAAGCACTAATTTTAGGTGGTAGGGTTTCTCATTTACTTGTAAAAATTTATTCATGTGTCTTCTATATGTTTCATGTCATCAAATCTCTAAAACTAAACCCTAAACCATAAAGCATTCATTTTGTCGTAGGATCTTAAAATGAAATTTGGTTGCCTTAGGCAACTCCACCAAATTTTATTCCCTTAAGCCATGGAACATTTTTTCCTAGTCCACCTTACTAGACATAGATCCCCTTAAGCCATCCTATCACCCTAAATCATAAATCAATGTCTTAAGGGGTCCTAATATGACATTTCTTAAGGGGGTCAAACAAGTTCTCAAAATTTGGTGAATAGAGCTCAAGCTTATCTTTGTTTATTTTGTACATTGTAATTAGGTCACTAGCATATATCTATGTGTC
>VDFB02180068.1:0-20966 GCA_007258455.2 Sequoia sempervirens
AGATTGATGATTTGAAGGGGATTTTGCGCGTATGATTTGGCGTTGAGGTATGAATTTTCCTAAAACTAACCGGGAATGTGCAGAATGTAAATAAGTGTAAGGACCTAAGAAGTTTACGTTCTATTCTAAAGGCAGGACGTGGGATCAATCTCAACAAGCTTCAACCAAACTCTGTTTCGCCTCACGCTGGACAGCTTACACAAAGTTGGTGCAATCTTCAAGGGGATAGCAAGAAATTTTCAAGTTACAACCCAGCATCAAGATACCGTCACAACGGCGCATACCAAGGCATGAGCTACAACTGAAGTTAAGTTTATGAAATGCTCCAGTAGACCACACAAGGCAAACTTGCCGTCAGCAAACCGCTAGTGGTATGGAATAAAATGAAGTTGCCTTAATCAATGCCACAAATCCACAACTACTATCTACTTGCATGAAATGGAAATGCTACTCTTAAACTACTTTACGCTACTTGGAATTGAAGGGATTAAGAAACCTTGCTAGCTGTCCATAACAAAGACAAATTTCACCATCAATGAAAAGATCTTCTATTATGAAAGTGTTACACAACAATTTCTTACAAAAGTTTTCAAAGGAAAACTTTCCTCCTTCTCCACACTATGCTAAGCTATCAAACTATCTCTCTAACAAAATGTCTACTCTCTGATGTCTCCTCTAATCTGATCTCTATTCTAATGAATTACAAATGAGGGGGACTCCCCCTTTTATAGATGGCCCAGTCCAATGGACGGCTCAGATTACAATCAAAAGAATGGCTAAGATTAAGCCACCTCAGCCCTAACCCTAAAAACTGCCAGAATGGGGAGTGGTACATTAAATGAATCAAAGATTCCCACTCACTCCCAAAATAGTAAAGGCAATTAATGCCCACAATCAGTCTTCTAGAAGATCATCATCCAGAAGTGCATTCCCATTCTCCTTTTCTCTGGCTGCAAACTTGATGAACTTGGCAAGTATAGCCTCAATCTCCTGAGCTGAAATAGGTCGAATGCAATCAAGCTGAAACTCTAACATCGTGACTGACTGTTCATGTCGTGCACAAGATTTTCTCCAAGCGGCTAAGGAATCCTGCGTGCCCTAAATCAAGCTGGAGAAAGTAGAAGTGTTCTCAAAGTCATCTTGTACAAAGGTCTTCACCTCTGAGAAGAAAGGCACCAGCCTACCCCTCAAATTATCAGTAGTCACCTCATTGGGATTCAAGCGTCTAGCAAATATTGCCTCCAAAGTATTCTGGACCCCATCAATAATGTTTGCCATAGCCTTTCGAACTCTAGTTGAATCCGCCTATGCTGCGTCAAAGAAACCACGTCCTGTGACTATTGAAGAGTACCATCTAGAAAAGTCGTATCTATCATTCTCCTGAATGACTCCTCCATCGATCAGCATCTGCAAAGTTGTATGCCTCAATGCCTCAAGACGCTGAATAACTTTGCTTTGATAAACAAAAGCATCACCCCAGGCCTGATCAATTGCCTCCATCCGTGCCGAAATATTGGAAGCTTGCTGGAAAGCATAAGCAAGGTCTTCCATGAACTTTTCTGTCTCAGCACGAACTCCTGCAACCCATTTATCTGCTTCCTGTGCCATCTTCCCCAACTCCAACAAGCCACTAATTGACTCTCTAGGTATTTCAGCTGGAAGTTCTATTGCTGGAATCTCCTGCCCACAAGGACGAGACAACTGCTGCATATATCCTATCAAAGCCTTATGCTCCCTTTTCAACTTCTTATACCTTCCTTCCTTTTTAAATAATCTGTCCTTGAGTGCGTGGTAGGAGTTATCACATTCCTCCACAATCTGTGCACCTGTGGGACGTCCTAACTCCAAAGTTGTGACCACATAGTTCTCTGGCACTGCTGCTTCGTCTCGATCACAATCAACCTGTGGCACCGCCATATGAAGGGTGCGAGAGCCATCCTCATCAGTCGATATCTTTGAAAATTTTCGTGCTCTCTTCTTTTGTGGAGGCGCATTGATCCTGTTTAACAACTCTTCCATTTCTATCGCTGGATCAATCTCTTCACTGGGGCTTCTTCTCATCCTATCTCTGAGCTAATCAGGCACAACATGCTGTATAACAAATGGCTGCTATTCTTGTGCCTCTACTTCACGGACTTGTTCAACTTTTATATCATTCTGGTGAGGCTCATCGGCCTCAAGTGGCTGAGTATCTCCTGAAACTATATCATCATCGTCTAAAGCCGCCTCTAACTCATGCTGAAACTGAGGGTTGGTAGCAGTCCCCTCATCGGTTTGCTGATCAACTCTACTAGGTGCGTTAACACTCTGGCCAACTGACTCTCTCCGTGGTGGCTGATTTTCTTCTTGTACCGCTTGCACCTGATTCAATGCATTTCTTTGATCAGCAAATAAAGAAACCTCCTGTATGCTTGGAGAACGTGTCTCCAATGGCATGGGTGATTCAACTATAACTCTTGGAGGCTCCGGCTAAACAGGCTCTTGCCGAACTGGCTCCTTCCTTCGAGATTCTGGACCTCGTGTAATTTGTTTCTTCCTGCTGGTGGTGGGTGTCCTGTGATCTCCCATTGAATTGCAAGTCAATGCAATCGACCTGCTCTTCAATCTACTCACACGCCTGTCAACCCATGCTCTGGTAAATGTCAAGACTGGAATAGAAAGTGTGTCCAAGTCAACAATCTCTGGTTCTGACCAATCCGGGAGTGGAAGTGGAGTATCTCTCACTGCCTCATAATCGGGATGGACAACGTTCATGTCCTCATCCACCTGGTCTGGTACCGGAATGACTTCACACTCCCTAATCAAGCCTATTGGCAACCTAGAGAACATTCTCTTCCTGACTTCTGCTTCGTCTGATGCACCAGCCCAATAATCCTCAATGTTTGCCTTATGTTTAAATTCTTCTGACAGTACCCATCTGATATTGTTATGCAGATCATAGTGCTGTCTACTGGTGTGATAGGAAAAGTGAAAGAACTGAAGCTCACTCTCAGCGTCTCTAGTTGCCTGTAATGAAGGACACACTTCATCTGAATTGCCCATGACAATTAGGAAGTCAACTCCTCCCTTCTTCTTTTTCTTTTGAATTTTATCGAAGGCAACCAATTGCCTAGATATCTCTAACATTAAAATTCTGTTGGTTGGGTACTTAGGCAGCCTATATGGATATGAAGAAAAACCTTGCAGCCTGATGTAAGAAAACTTCGGAAACTGTATAAACCAGCACCCATACCTTTCAATCAATTCTTGAGCTTCCCTCGAGATCCTATGATGCATACGTTCCTGAAGTGTTCTCGTGATGTGCATGGTAAAGGCGTCATTGACACGCTTGTAATGAGTAGTACTTGTCAAGTGCAGCTACGGACAAGCCTCATGGATTTTGAACTGGTGAGAGCCACAACCAACAGGCTCCTTGTATGAGATTCCTCTGTATTTCGTCATACGAGCCAACAGGTAAATAATGTAGGAGCCCATATAGAATGTCTTCGTTCTTCTCAAACTCAGGAGCTGCTCATGCAAATTGTCACTGATCATTGCAGCCCAGTTGACGTACTCCTTTCCTTCTAGCACGAGGTTGATGTAGTAGAACATCCACGGCTCAAAAATAAATGCCTGAGGGCAGCCTCCAACTCTGCTCAGCATCATGATAAGATCACAATACTCCTGCTTCAAGTCATCTGATATAATCTGCCTTGGCAGCTTCGTACGAGAGGGCTTGGGGTTGCTCATCTAGCGAGTATTGATCGTCTCCGTACATCTTTCGAATGCAGAAGCATACATTCGTTCAGCTCATTCTCTTGATTTGTAAATCATATTCCTGTGTGCTAGAATCCCAAAAGCTTCACCAATAGCAGTAGGAGTGAGGTTGGCGAGCACTTGACCATCCGGTGACATAATTGATCTGTGATCCTTCTCATAGCAATTGGCGCACTCCATCATCAGCTCCGAGCACTGAATAGCTGGTGGGAAACCAACAGCTGCATATAATCCACTTCAAATGATGTTGTGTGAAGTGGCTGAAGGTTGATGATTACCAATCCCCAACATTCGATTCTTGAAGGTCTCCAAGTTGAAAGAGCCCAAATTCGTGTCAGCAAGCTTGGCCAACTTTGAAGTGAACTTTGACTCTGGCATGAAAGGCTTTCTTAGCTTCTTGATAACAGCTTGCCTGGATGCACCATTGTTGTCCTTGCCAGTTGTCCTTGTTTCAGCCATCTTCTCCTTCAACAAATTCTGAACTGTCAATACTTGGAAAGTCTCAGCAACTTCAACACTTTCAGCAACTTCAATGAAACTTATCAAATTTCTTAGCCTTGACAAAATCGTCCACTTTACTTCAGCAATTCTAGACTTCAAATTCTCAGCAACTTCAGACCTCCACTTCAATTCGTACTTTCTTAGCTTCAGCAACTTCACTCTTTGAAATTCGTA
Source organism: Sequoia sempervirens (assembly GCA_007258455.2). Taxonomy (NCBI): domain Eukaryota; kingdom Viridiplantae; phylum Streptophyta; class Pinopsida; order Cupressales; family Cupressaceae; genus Sequoia; species Sequoia sempervirens. The sequence goes on from VDFB02180068.1 coordinate 4,432, forward strand.
CCTCAGCAACTTCAGATTTCAGCAACAAATTCAGATTTCAGCCTTCAGCTTCAGCAAAATTTCGAACCTCTTCAACACTTCAGCCTCAACAACCCACTGCAACATCAAACTTCGAGTAAATCGAATTTCTTCAACTGTGAAAAGAAATGGAAAACTTCTCAATTTTTATAGCAAAAATTGAATTCTAGAAGGGAGCTAATTTTAGCTAGTACATTAAAGCTCCACTACTTCATTTCAAGAATTTGAATTTCCACCCTCTGGCATTTTCGACGCTTGTCTTTCGACGCCTAGAATCTTAATCTTCTAGAAGTTCAACCTTTGACTGGAGTATTTTTAACTTTCGAAAATATTTATTTTAAATTCATCTTTTAACCAATTCTATTCACCAGCCGTAGCTCTGTCATTTAAATTTAAATTTTATTCACCTCTGACGCTTTGGAAAATTCATCTTGTGAAGAACTCAATCAAAATTATCTAGGCCATTCACTTCAAATTCATCGTCTGGAAAATTTTATTTTGAAAACGCCTCTTATTCAATTTGCCTTAGAAAATTTTAAATTTTCCCTTTAGGAAAATTCATAATTCGAGCACCAATTAAATTCTTTATCCTGGAGGCCTTGGCGAAGTGCAGAAGATATGGAAATCAATTTCTTGTCAAAGATCTTCAATACCCAGAAGAAAATTTTCTTCAGAACTTGTTGAATTCATGGGTATACAACGAACGGGTTCATTTAAATTTTTTAAATCTTGAACCTTAGAAAAATAATTTTTTACCATTTTAATCCCGTTCTTCATCTCTGTGAGTGCTTTGTTGCTCTAACTTGAATTTTTTTTATCAATCCTGCAATGCCAACATCCTCTGACTTCATCCATTAACAATTTATCCGTGCTTCAGGAAATTTTTATCTCCTTCAAGTCTAGGTGTGATTTTCCCAAGGAAAAACATCTTTGTGCCTTAGAAAAATTTAAAATTATTTAGCACTTTTGAATTTGCCTTAGAAAATTTTAATTTCACCTTCAATTCATTCGCTAGTGGTGAAGAAATTCACTTTTAATGTCCATTGCCTTGGGCGCATTTTATACTTCATGAGGAATATATTTTGTCTTAAATTCCTACGCCTAGCATACTCATTTCACTTATCAACCTTATTTCACTACCTTTACTTTTCACTTTAGGCGCATTCCACTAGTCATGAAGGATATACTTCCTTTTAAATTCCAACACCTAGCATTATCTCTCATCTCCACCTTTACTTTTCAATTCAACATTCACCCTTTACTTGGCGCCTTTAGCATGTGTAGGGGGAATAACCTTTACCACGCCCAACATGTGACCCTTGAGCTCCCTTATTTTGTCTTCACATGCCCCCATTTGGGCGCATTTCATACAAGGAAGAGGATAAAGCTTAATACATGGGCACATATGGCAGGGTGTCAAGGACGAAAGTCCTTTGACCTTTTGACTTTCTTTGTGAACTTGGGCGCAAATGACACATAGAGGAGGATAAAAGTTTAAAACGCCACCTATTGCTTTGTTGACTTGTCTTTTGACTTCTTTGCTAATCTTGGGCGCATTTGAGCATGTGAGGAGGATGGGCGCATATAGCATGAGGAGCAGGATATCTTTTGCCTTAGAATATTTTGCATGTCATGATTGGAGGTGGGCGCATTTTGCCTAGGCAGGAGGATACACTTGTTGACTTGTTGACTTGCTTTCTTCTTTCTTATGGTGGGCGCATATGGAGGGTGGTGGAGGATAAGCATTTCACACTTAGGAAAAAATTTAAATCATCTACTTAAAGAGGGCGCAAATGAAGGCATGAGGAGGATAAACATTTTCAACGCCTAGCTTTCACTTCTTAGACCCCTCCAAGCATGGGTGCATTTGGCAATGTGAGGAGGATATCTTTCAGACTTAGAAAATTTCAAACACTTCCATTCTTCTTGAGGGCGCATTTAGGGGTGGCAGGTGGATTTTACCAACACTTAAGATATTTTTCACCACCTTATTTCTCCTTGGCAAGCTGGGCGCATATGGAGGGGTCTGCAGGATGAAACTCAGACTTAGACATTTTTTTACCTTCCTCTGCCAGCTTCTCCATGCCTTACTATAAATAGTAAGTCCTTTAATTTTCATATCTCAGAAGCTCAGATTGCTTTGAAATTTTAAACACTGGATCTTCATGACTCTGTCAGCTTGTTGACACTGCTATTCTGAGTTGGCCTGCTATTTTTAGCCCATTTCTAAAGGTGGTTTGCTATTTATAGTAACTGCTTGTTTTTGATACCTCCACAAGTCCGATTGACTTGAAATTCGAATGACGTGCTCCTCACCACGTGACTTGCCTGCTGGCATCAACGCCTGTTGATAACTTGCTATTTTTAGCCTGCTTCTGAAATAACTTACTATAAATAGTAAGTGCTCCGTTTGCCCTCAAATTTTACCAGCAGATAGCTTGGAAGATGTTGATCGCGGTGGTATACACCAGTTTTTGAAAATTCTGACTTTTTACCCCTCTTTTTGGGTCCCGAAGCTGGAAACCCTAATTTGTCTTGCATGCATATCAAATGATCTCCGTTTGTTCTCGTTTCTGTTGCATTGCGATCAGTTCGTGATTCTGAAGTGCTGGGAAGCGGCTGCCGGGATGCATCTGCTAAAAATAGTAAGTTGCTAAAGGAGTGATTATCTCCGTTTGCATGTCATATCACTGCGAAGTTCTCGAAAAACCCAGAAGGAATATACAGACATGCAAAGAAAACCCTAACATGCAAACCCTAAAAATAGCCTTAGAAGGCTGAACTCTGAAAGTTATCATCTCGCTTTGCATGTTACACCATCGCGACGGTCTCTGAAAACCTAGAAGGAATCATCCGACATGCGTTGAAAAACTCTACATATAAACCCTGGAATCTGCTCTGGAAGCTGAACTGCTAAAAATAGTAAGTTGTCTGTTTCAGCTCAAATTTTGCTAGTGAGCAGCTTGATGTGCTCTGAATGCAGTGTGACCGTTAAAACTTCAAGAATGTTGAAGGAACACCTCGAATTACACACTTACTAAAAATAGTAAGTTGCCAGAATTTGATGAAACTTAGCTGAGAGTCTGCAGGAAGCATACTGACAACGTCAGTCTCAGTTTTAAATTTATTCACTTCGTTTGACCCTAGATTGACCAGGCAAGTACAAACCCTAATTTTCAAACTTGGCCAAAATTTAACGTTTAAGCTCACAGACGGGCACATCCCAAAAAGAGACGGCAGAAAAGAGACAGACAGCGAGAGAGAGAAAAACCAAAGCCAAAAGACCAGAATGGAGCAAAAATTAGGGGTCCCCATCTTGAATGGGGCGATGTGTGAAAATGTCACAACAATATACAGACAGAGGAATTTGAGGGTATTCGAGTCAAGGTGGCTGATGGGTACACCCTCAAATGTGATAGAAAAATTACAGATCTTCCGATGCGGCTGAACAACTATGAGTTCAAGACTGAATTCTATGTTTTTAATATGGGAGATACTGATGTGGTGTTAGGGATGGCTTGGCTTCACGATTTGGGTGAGTTCACACTCAATCTACGGGACATGGAGATGAAGTTTAGGGTAAATGGGAAACCTCATGTCATCAAAGCCATTAGAGATAGTAATTTGAGGATGGTATCGTACAGGCAGATGGAGAGACTCATTTGTCACGATATGGTTGATTGGGTTGCGGAGTGTATGTTATTGCCAGCACAGCAGGAGCAGCAGAAGGGTGAGTACCATCCAGACATTCAGATTGTGATGAGCCTTGCTAGCTCACTGCTCAAACCCCTGTCTTTTTCTTAAGTCTATTTGTGTTTTTTAGTTTTTTAGAGAAATTTTGTAGACAGAAGAGAAGGGGCGCATCATATAAAAGCTCACAGAATGAAAACTTGAGCAAATCTAATCAAACTAAAATTGTAGAAGGTGTTTATTATCATCAACAATGGATTTAAAACATATAAACATACCCGTAAGCCTCCAGATTTTTAATTAAAAAAAACGAAGCCAGTTTGCCAGTCTATACATGAAAATCTGACAATATTCAACATAGGATGAAACAAAGTCTGAATCCAGCTGTGAAAATGGAGCAAAAGAAGAGGGGATGCCAAGTGCTGAAGATAGTGAAGAGAAACCCTCAAGAAGATAGGCGTTTCTCCAACCAGCAAGTGCGCCCTAGCTCAAACAGCCACGCCTTTCAAGCAAAAGACCAGAAACACATCTTAGAAGGTGCGCCCAAGTAGCTATGATGCCTGCCATGAAGAAGGAAGAACACCATCCAATCAAACCCTCTGTTTCTGATGAAGAACACTTACAAAAATCTGTTATAGCACTGCAGAACTTCTGAATGAAGCTCTCTCAATTTGCACCAATTCAGCTGATCTCTCACAGCCTCACAAGTGCTCACACTGAAGAGATTTCGTTCTCCAATGGTGGATTGCTGCAAACCTGATCACAGGATGAAAGCAAAGGGAAAACCTCCAAGGCAAAGTTGAAATATTCAAATAGATGAGTTTCTCATTGCCCTCAACCCTTATATAACAAAGGAGGTGAAAACTCAAGGAGGCCGTACATTTTAGGGTTTTAGATCATTTAAATTTTTGGAAATAAACTCAAGTCACTTTCCATAGTTCTAACTTTGATTTTTGGCACCTCCTTTAAGTGATTAAATAAAATACTTTAAAACACTCACTTTAGACTTATTTAAGTGATATAAAAATTATAAAGTCAATTTGACTTTATAAAAAGACTTTAAGTTAAAATATAACTTAAATCACTTAAGTAAGCCTATCTCCCTCAATTCTCCACAGAATTCAGTGCCGTCAGAAGCAAACAAACTCCTGTACTGCCAAAGCCTGCAATGAGCCAATCCACGATCTCAGAAAATGAAATCGACCGAACTCTCCAGAAGGTACCACTGACCCTCTAACCAAACCAGTTAGCCCACAAGGGTCCAAGAAAAGGGCTAACACACTGCATCAGGTGAATGACTAGAGTGGGGACATCACACAGATACTGAGGACTAAACACTCTAAAGTGTTTAGCGACATTCCACTTGGCAGACCTCCAGACAGAGGCACTGAGCACATTATTGAGTTGGAGGAGGGCGCAAAGCCCATTATGATTACACCCTACAGGCATCCGAAACGGCTCAAGGACGAGATAGAGAAGACCATCAATGAGTTATTGGCTATGGGGCATATTAAACCTAGCAAGTCACCCTTTGCTTCATCGGTTGTATTGGTGAAGAAGAAGGATGGATCGCTTCGGATGTGCATAGATTACTGCCAGCTTAATAAGAGGACAATTAAGAACAGGTACCCGATACCTCGCATCGATGAGTTGATTGATGAGTTGCACGGTGCTATCTTCTTCACGAAGATTGACTTGAGATCTGGGTACCATCAGATTCAGATGAGGGAGCAGGACATAGAGAAAACTGCCTTCAGATGCCATTGCGGTCACTTCGAGTTCTTGGTTATGCCTTTCGGTCTAACCAATGCACTTGCCACCTTTCAGGCTACCATGAATAGGGTCTTTGGTTCTCAGTTGCGGAGATTTGTATTGGTCTTCTTTGATGATATCCTGGTATACAGTAGGTCATGGGAGGAGCATTTAGCTCACTTGGATACAGTTTTGGGTATCTTGGCTGAGGAGTCCTTTTATGCCAAGGAATCCAAGTGTGAGCTAGGCATGGCGGAGTTGTTGTATCTTGGGCACATCATCAGTGCCAAGGGAGTTAGTATGGACCCTGAGAAGGTCCGAGCTATAGTTGAGTGGCCAGTACCCGAGAACCTTACGTAGCTCAGAGGATTCATTGGGTTGTGTGCTTTTTACAGGAGATTTGTTAGTGGGTTCTCACGTCACGCCGCACCCCTTACTGATTTGACAAAGAAAGGGGCTTTTACTTGGTCACCATAGGCTTAGGAGTGTTTTGACAGGTTTAAGGTGATCATGACTTCGTGTCCAGTGCTAGCATTACCTGACTTTACGAAGTCATTTGATTTGTTTTGTGATGCTTCAGGGGAAGGCATTGGTGCTGTTTTGATGCAGGAGAGGCACCCTATTGCTTTTGAGAGCAAAAAGCTTAGGGGTCCTGAGAGGTTTTATAGCATTTATGACAAGGAAATGTTAGCCATTATGCATGCTTTGGCTAAGTTCAGGCAATACTTGGTAGGCAGCAAGTTCAGTGTGCGTACAAACCACAATAGCCTGAAACACTTCCTTGGACAGCGAGACCTAAATGAGAGACAGCAAAAATGTGTCAGCAAACTACAATCATATGATTTTGATATCACCTTCATTAAGGGGAAGCAGAATGTTGTAGCTGACGCCTTGTCTCACAGACCTCAGTTGAATGCTATGGCACAGATTTTTGAGGATTGGAGGCATTGGATCGTTACTGAGTATGCTAAGAACCCATGGGCTTCTAGCATTGTTGATGGGACAGAGTAGGATAGTAGGTACACCGTTGTGGATGACTTGATCATTTACAAGGGGCGGATTTTTCTGGTTCCTGGTTCTGAGTTGAGGGATACAGTTCTGAGAGCCTTTCATGATCTTCCTATGGCGGGCCATCCCGGTTACTTCAAAACATACAAGTTGGTTCGGGAACGGTTTACTTGGAAAGGGCTAAAGACTGATGTTCTTCAATATGTTCGCGAGTGTTCGGTTTGCCAGCATAACAAGCAGGAACACACATATCCTGTTGGATTGCTTCAGCCACTTCCGATACCTGACAGGAAGTGGGAGTGTTTATCGATGGAATTTATCACGGGTTTGCCGAAAGTCCAAGGTAAAGATTGCATTTACGTGGTTGTTGATCGGCTGACCAAATTTGCACACTTCTTTCCGATCACTACTACATTCACGGCATCGCAGACTGCAGAGCTTTTCTTCAGAGAGGTATTCAGGTTACATGGTTTGCCTCGGACTATAGTCAGCGATAGAGATAGTCGGTTCATGAGCAACTTTTGGCAGGAGTTGTTCAGACTTTGTGGGACCGAACTGACACCGAGCACCAGCTACCATCCACAGACAGATGGACAGACGAAGATTGTTAATAAGTGGGTGGAAGGTTATCTGCACAATTATATAGCTGGACAGCAGAGAGCTTGGGTGAGGTGGATATACCTCTGTGAGTATTGTTATAACTCCACTCACCACATGACTATACAAATGACACCCTTCATGGCATTGTACGGGTATGAGGCGCCCAACCTATTGGATTTGATATTGAGTGATAGCAGAGTGCCTAGTGCAGGTGATTTGATGCAGAGTCAGCAGGACATTTTGAGGTCTCTTAGAGACAATATTTAGCAGGCACAGAATCAGCAGAAGCAGTATGCTGATCAGAAGAGGGTTGAGCGTTCCTTTGCGGTGGGTGACATTGTGTATCTCATGTTACAGCCATATCGTCAATCTACTCTGCGAAAGAGTGGTGCGGAGAAGTTGAAACCTCGTTACTATGGTCCATTCCGTGTTATCAGACGAGTGGGCGAGGTTGCTTATGAGTTGGATTTACCGGCAGATAGCAGGGTTCATAACGTATTTCACGTCTCACGCTTAAAGAAGGCATTGGGTCAGCATGTGATTCCCTCTCCAGTACTGCCAGCCCTTGATGATGAGGGAAAGTTGATATTAGTGCCTGAGGACATCCTCGATGTTAGAGAGAGACATCTTCGGAGGCGGGTTATCAGAGAGTATTTGATCAAATGGAGAGACTTGCCGGTTGAGGATGGTACTTGGGAATCAGAGGAGATTTTACAACATCCAGAGCTGAGATTGCTTGAGGACAAGCAATTTCAGGGAGGGCGGACTGTAATGTCCCCTTCCTAGCAGTACCGTCGTGTCAGTGGTTAGCCTATTATCCAGATCCTCGTAGGCTGGCAGTGTGTTTAGAGGATCACTTGAGGCAGTTATCCAGCGTTGGGAACATCACTCCAGCAGTTGATTCAGGTTCGTGCCTTTGTAGACTCTTTCAGAGTGGTTTTTCAGATACTTACTATTTATAGTAAGTCAGGCAGGCAAGAGTTGCTATTTTTAGCAGGGCACCTGGTTCAGTTGGTTAGCTCAGTTTCGACCCAGTTTGATGATCCGATGAACAACAGTGTTTACTTGGGCATTTAATATTTATTAAAAGTTTATTAATTTGACTTTATAATATAAAGTCACTTTAATGAAATATTAAATTTATTAAGTGGCGAATTATAAAGTATTTAATACTTTATAAAAGAGGGGTTAAAATAATAATTAAATGAGCATTTAATTATTAATCAAAAGGGGACGCCATTTATTAAATATTTGTCCTAAGTCAAAAAGGGGTGAAATTAATCATTTATTTAAATGATTATTAAAAGATGCCTTGGGTCAAATTCATGAAAGGAGATATATATACTGCCAAGACAAATTGAACTCATTATGTTATGATTATTCAAATTTGTCTTATTTTCTCTCTGAGCATTGGGGTTTGTGAAACAAGGGTTTTTGCAGACAGTTGATTTTGGAGAACGTTCCCTCTTCAGAATCTGGCATACTGAGGCTGTGAAATACCAGTTGAAGCTTGTCCATCAGTGTGGCTTTATCTAGAAGTCATATAGAGATTACAGTGAATTTTCCATTCAGTATTTGGTTCTATTGTTCATCAGGAAGAATCGCTTTTCAGAGGTTACCATTGACTGGCATTTGGCGCACTCCCCAAGAAAAGGGTACAGCTGTATTTAATGCTGCTGATAGGCCGTACTTGCTGCTGTAAGGACGTCTTTTCTCTTGGCATCCCAAACGCCTACCATCTCAGCCTCCAGTCTCCACCGTCTTGGACGCACAGGCAAGGAGAGTCCATTTTGGCCTTTATTCGTGAGGAGAAGTTAAGATCTAGCTGGGCTGTACTTTCTTTTCAGTCTTCCAGGCGGCTGCAAGTAATAATCAGGTTCTTCAAAAAAATATCATTTAATTACTTCTTTTGTTACTGGGATATCATTGTAGTTGCTCAATAATGATAATAAAATCATCTGCCATTGTTTTGGGAGTTATTTGATGCATTGCTATTTATTTATGAATTTATTTGTATTTATTTCTCAAAATCGCAATTTCATTATTGCTGCAAAAAACACCAAAAAATCATAAAATACCAAAACAAACAAAAAACCTAGTAGTATCAGTTGGTGATCGGGTTGAGAGACACCTGGTCTCTTACATTTTTGGTGAGTATTTTCCAAGAGACTAAATGGAAAATTTCCTTTTCAGATTGCCTTCCTCCTTCAATCAGCCATTAGAGTGTTCTCAACTCTCTATCTCTTTTTCTTTCTCCTAGATCAGCATGATTGGATCTACCATTATTTTTTTCTAGAGTATGTGGAGAGGGTTGATGAGTTGCCAAACCAGCTTAGCTACAATGGATATAGACATGTGAGAAGGTGGGTGGATCCGTAAGCCACCATTGCACTTGTTTTTGGTGAATATTTGCCAGGAGACTAAATGGAGAATTTTCCTTTCAGATTGCCAAAGAAACTATATGAATTTTTCTTCCAATTGATGAATGTATTTACTAAGAGCATAGTAGATGGGTATAGTATAGATAAGCATACAGGAAAAAGTGGCCTTAAGTAAAACCAACCTGCCCATGAGAGGTAAGCAGGAGTTGGAGAATCCCGTTAATCCTTTTTTTGATCTTTTTAATATCCCATTGGGATGCCTTAAATATTTAAAGATGCCTAATGAGTTCCTTTTCCAAATCCAAGAAGCGAATATAAATGAGTGTCGCCACTTGGGAGGGTATTAAGAGTATAGAAGATGCACTTAGAGGTGTTGAGGCAAGCCCCATAAGCACTCAAAAAAGACTCAGTTCAGCCTTGAATCTTCTAACATTCAACTTTGAAACTTCACCTAGAAGAATCAAGTCATGCACAAGCTTATAATGAATAGGAACTATCGACGCCCATCTAGAATTTGCTTTCCACTGATTTGTTTGTCTCTTCTTTGAGTTGAGAGGTACATCTATGTACACTGTTCTCAACTCTCTCTCTCTCTGCTTATATATGTATATATGTGTGCACACACACACACACACAAGTAGCCAGTTTGGGTTTGCAGGTTTAATTTGCAGATTTGGCAAATTCTTTAGTGGATTGGGTTTATTTTGGGTTTGTTCATACCAAAAAAATTGTAAATAAATACATATTTGCAGTCTAAAAACACGAATATTAGAGGCAATATATATATTTCTTAATATTTTAGTATAGAAATTATAAATAAAGTTAATATTAACGTATATTTATTAATTTTAAAAATTAATGAATATTATGTATTAATAACTTTCATGGATTTTGTTGCTATTGAGGTTAAGCATACATGTTCTTTGTTTCTTAGTTAAAGAAAAACTAAAGTGGATGATGTACATAGACCATATCCTCTTAATAGTAGAAGAACTAGTAATTTGGGACAAGAGGTGAATGGCTAGTTTAATTCTTAATGAGTGAGGCCCATGCATAGTCTACCATAGTATTGGGTACTTTGTGCCATAGACTCCCTATCCAACTTTGCCTCTTTTGGATATCACCTAAGTGTGGAAAATTTGATCCACTCATGATGAATGGCAGCAGCATCCTTAGCATTGTACATCTTCTAAATTGCCTTCATGAAGCTTCTGTTCACCTCAGCATTTTCCTTAGGGACAACTCTACTAGGCCTTTGCACATACCACTTTGGGTTCAATGCATAGGCAACCATGTGCAAGGGAGTGTTGAGCTTCTCCCATCTTTGCTGAATGATAGGTTAAATGTTTTCATTATAGCACTACAAGGTAGCATTTTTCTCTTGTACAACTTCTATTTGGCCAAACATGATGTCAATGCACTTATACACCTCTCTAAGGTTTGGAGCATTAGAGTACACATATTTGATTATTGTTAAAACTAGAGATACAAAGACAATATATTTGACATCAACCTAAAAATTGTCACTCATCACCACTTCCTTCACCCTCTTCTCTTGCTTTGACTTGGAATTGGGCCATGAATTCCACTCTTGTATCATGGCCATTAATTGCAATGGCTCTTGCAACTCAAGCATCCTTTCCAAGAGAATAAAATGTGAGGCATATTGGTCTCTATAGGTTTGAAAAATTCCTTCTTTGAGAAGGCCCATAATTGTGCATGTGAGTGTAGATAAACATTTGCATATCTCTTGCATCAATAACACTTGTTTGATGTAGGCTATTTTCCTCATGTCTCTGAGTGCATTGTTCATGGCACACACCAAGCATGGGTGGTCCACCATATATGTTTGTAGGCCGTTTCAGCCAACTTTCTTGTTGCTCCACACACGACGCGTTTATCATGATTTGCACCACATTCTTAGGGCCAACCTCCTCAATAGCATCTTTGAGGATGTGAAACTAAAATTTGCATTCTTGTGGTGCCTTGAACAATCAACTCTCCTAAGGAAGTGTTAATGTTTTCATTTGTCTCTTGCAAGCCAACATAAAATGAAACAACACATGAGGATAAATGTAATGTCCCCTTCCAATGCCTAAGCAAGAGTGATTAATTAACCTATTTTATTCTTGTAGGCTAATGTTGAAGCTAAGGGAATATCTTAATTAATTATTTAATATTATCCGTTCTAGCATATCTTAAGGGTAATATTATTTAATTAATTTAATTAAGTTCATAAAGTGACTGTGGTTATTTAATGAAGTTTTTAAAGGTCACTTTATTATTCCCGGGTTTAATTAAAAATACCAAAAAGCGGGAATTTGAAAAGTTTTTGGGGAGCTGGATACAAAAGTGAAAAAGGAAGCTCATTTTGTCTATATGCTTGGATATTATTCTATTTTGTGAATTTGGAGAGCTTTTTCAAAGTTCGAACCCTAGGATGGAAACCCTAAGGGTGATTGGTTTTGGTGGTGCAACAAATCCTCCCTAGCCGGTTTGTTGGAGAGATTATTTAGATTTCTCACATTGCATCTATTGGTGAAATTTACGAAATTTGCGAAGTCTCTTACATAGACAAATTTCAAGTTTATATTAGCTATGTTGTTGGTTTGGTGAAATTCGAATTGTGCCATTCTCTACAAACATATATGTATTTTAGGAAATCGTGCTGGTCTATTTATCCTTAACTGGACCGTACAACCAATGTTCATGGTAGAAGGGATGATTAATATTTTAAAGACTTAATAAGCCTAAGATTATCACAGCTTTTCATTATTGGCCGGGTCAATAATATAGACTGCAACTATTGTCAAATGTAATGTCCCCATTCTTGCACGAGCATCAAGGTTGGTGGATTAGCCTATTATGTCGATCCTCGTAGGCTAATGGTTCTGGATAGGGGGTCTCTTGAACGGGCACTTGGTCGGTAAAATGCAGTATTAGTATCCGGAGCTTGGTGACGAGGTGAATTTGTGCATTTGGCGTGTTACTAGAGATTAAAATGATGATATTCACCACTTATTTCACCTTCTCAGCTTTAGGGACCAGTTGTCTATATTTTAAAGGGGTCACTTTCTATTTTTCAGTTACTATTCATGACTAAAGTGAAAAAAAGACATAACTTAAGTGAATAGTGTTTTTTTAATGAATAGTGATTTCAATGTAAAATTATAAAAGATCTTGAGAAAGTTCGACCCATTCATGCTTGGATATGTTTAGCTGATTGAAGTTTGGAAGTGTGGAGTTTGGGAGAGAGGGAAACTAGGGTTTCCTGATTTCTGCAGTGGGTGAGCCTGGACGGGGCTTTGTTCTTCGATTTTGGCTTCTTGATGGTGTGAAATACCACCCTAAAGTTGCTGGTCAGTTTCTTGTTGACTCATTTGGAGCTATAATTTGCTGATTACAAGTTGTTGAGGCATCTTCTGGAAGGATATTTTCTGCTAGAGTCGCCATTCGCCATTTAGAAGACGTGGTTTGCATTTTACGAAGGTTTGGAAGCTGATTTCTTCATCTACAGCCAGCCGCACCTTCTTGAGGGTTTGATCAGCTCAAAGGAAATAAAACGCCTTTCTTTATTGGCTGCTTTCACACCAAAAAGGGGCGCCCTTATCATTAGAAGACATTCCATCCAGATTACAGTGGGAGAAGTTCATATTTTGGGTTGTATGAGCAATCTACTAGGGGCGGGTACTGTAGCACGTCACTATTCACAGTGATGTTTGGCTGTAAGTTAAATTAACCCATAAGATGTATTGTCTTTCGAATTTGGTGCAAGTCTTCTACTACATGTAAGCTCGTATATCATGAAGAATGCATCTTGACTATCATTTTAAATCTTGCTTGAGTATCTCTTTGAAATGAATGTAAGCCGTCCACTTATGTACTCCCTCTTATGCAATGAAGAAAGTATTAACTATGAAATTGAGTCATTGCTTGAGTATCATTGAAGTTTAGTTTATTTTGAGTTCATATTATATGCATATGCTTGTTAATTCATGTATATCATTGGCATCGAACATCAAAACACAAAAACAAGAAAAAGCAAAATACAAAACCACAAATCAGACCTACAAGCACCGTGAAATCATTGCACTAGAGTGTTGGCTCATCACATCAAAGGGGTCGCGGCTCATATCTAAGTGGTGTGTAGGAGTTTTGTGGTCAACTTGAAGAATCGTGGAAGTCTTAGTTACCATATGCAACTGCCTTCCCTTCATTTCTGCCGTCTTAATACTAGCCGCTAGACATTGTCTCATTTCCGAGCACCAACACAAGGAAATCGGGGAGTTTGAGGTTGTGGGTAAGAGACAAGGAATTGCTACTTACCACCGCTTCACAACAAATAGCCTTGGGGAAAGTCGCAAGTTACTATGGAGCGGGTTAAATACTCGCTGCCGCCATATTTGAATATCTGCACAAGTGCCCATGGAGACATAAATATAGTCATAGCTATATCAAGGGAATGAAGCGTTGGTGATTATGGAGTTTTTTTAGCATGATATTCCTAGTCAACATTTGTTGTATTGACATCTATTAATACTATAATCTCTCAAACTGTGTAATTTTTGGAGTTGACTATTTATATCTACACTACGTTAAATTTTCAATATCACCCTTTCATACATTTATGATTTATCCATCTTTTTGTTGAGCTGGTTTAAACTTGGGAACAATTTCTCTGCATACTCAACTTATAAATTGCATTAAATATTAGTGGTTCATTGGAAATAAATTGGGAACAAGTTCAGAACAACGTTGTAACAACTATCTGATGAAATGCCTGTACAATTGAAGTGGTGAAAGAAAAAGATTTTTGCATACAAAATTTCTTGGGGATATTTCAGTTATCAGAGTTGGAGATCTTGCCAGTTGGTGGGTTTTGATGCCCATTTTTAGTAGCAAAAATTTCTGGTCAGTTTTGAAGTTTTCAGCTATTTGCATATGAAAACGAAAGATAGGGAGTTTATCACTTACAAGAGAACTAGAGGCATTGCTCATTCCGATTCGGAAGAGGAAATCATGGGGATAGACAGGGTAGACAGGAACAACAAGATCCTAGCATTTTGGCTATGCTCAGTGATTTGGCTAGGGGACAACAACAGTTGGTCGATGTAGACAATGAACACCAATAACAAGAATAACCATTGTGAAAATGAAAATAATGGAAACAACAATGGCAACAACAAACATAATGGCAACTAGGGTAAAGGTAGCAACACTAACGTACCTATACACACACTCAGGACAAGTAGAACCACTCCAAGGCCTCTAATGCCATAATTCTTGAAGGACCAACATAGAGAAAAAGCATGACAACAAGGAGGTGGTGAAGGGTGGATTAATTATTTGCGTGAATATCAATCCTTGGGTGAAGAATTCCATGCATCAATGCCCTTAGCAGAATTATGTGACATCAAATATAGAAACAGACCTAGAGGAGAGAGAGGACAAGGAAATAATTGAGATTTATAGCGTAAGGTGGGTAAGCTAGCTATTCCTAGCTATGATGGGTCAAATACTTTCAGCTAAATCCCATGACGGAAAGGGAAGCAATCAAATACGCAATCCTACATTTGGATGGAGAGACTCATGAGTGGTGGTACCATGGGTTGCTAACCTTGGGTCATGATAGTATAACCTCTTATGCAGACTTCACTCAGAGGTTAATGGACAGAATTGACAAGAGAGACCTTGAATTGCATTTCAGGGAGTTGGCACAACTGAAACATATGGGCTCTATTGAGGCATACATTTTTGAGTTTCAAAAGTTGTCTGTGATGGTTATAGATGTATCTGAACATAGATTGATAGTGCTGTTTATGGAAGGATTGACATAACCTCTTCGTGGATGGATCAAGGCATTTGAGCCTAACACCCTACAAGATGCTATAAAAAGGGCTAGGAATATGGAGAGTGCAGCCCCAAAGAACAAATTCCAGCCTAAATCTTTCCATCCTAAGAAGGATTTTAAGAAGCTATTTCAGAAGGAAGAGACTAGAAGACCTCGTATGGATGATGAGGTTCAGAATGAAGTATGTAGGAAGAAGCTGTGTTTTAGTTGTAAGAAGCCTTGGGAGCCTGGACACAGGTGTTTGGGGAAAGGAAAGGTGCATTACAGAGAGGTTGTTTCTGATGATGAAGAGGAAGGAAAGGGAGAAGAAGTTCCGAGCAACAAACATAGTGATTCAGATCATAGCAGCAAAAATCTTTTGTGGAAAAATCGGAAAACCAAAAATACAAGATTTTTTGAAAAAATTGGATTTAAAAAAAACATAAAAAATTGTAGAACAAGAGATAAAAACTATTTTTTTAGAAATAGAAAGGCATTTCCATAGCATAGAGATATAGAGAGCAAATAAAATAAGAGTTTAGCTAATGAATTGTGAAAAAATAGATTTTTGTAGTTTATATTCATATCGTTGATTACATTGCATTGCACATCTTTCAAACTCAAAGCATTACTTCACATTGCATAACTAATAACCTGTAAGAGACCTGGTGTCTCTCAACCCTGACTTCTGACGATAATGCAATTTTTTTGTTTGTTTTGTTGTATTTTGTGATTTTTTTGTAATTTTTGCAATAAAGAGAAATGGTGCGATTTTGGAAAGAGATGATTGGAAAATTAAAATAAAATACCAGAAGACTAGATATGAAAGAATACAACTTATAGTTTGAAGACAGATGATTTATTGCTCTTTCAGAATGATTACAACTGTGAAGTTCAAACATGCAAGTAAAAAGGCAAGCTATTTATTGAGGAACTTGGATAAGCTTGCAGTCGCTTGAAAAGATGATATTAAATGGTATGGCCAGCTGTTTGACAGGATCTCCCTCTGAAAAATCGATGCAATGGCCTCCAAAGACCAAGGCACCACTAATGGTGAAGACCCAGATCAAAAAGGCAAGGCATTTTCACTTCAATTGAAAGGGTGCACTTGCAGCTGTAGGTTTGTACGGCCTGGCAGCAGCAATAAAGATGGTACGACTGAGAGAAATAAGTGCTAGATCAACCAAAATTAAGCCTCAATCAATTCGCCCCTTCTTTCTAATGAAATCAATCCAAAACCCCAAAATAAATCTCCA
>VDFB02180070.1:0-22338 GCA_007258455.2 Sequoia sempervirens
AAAAAATTAAAAAAAATCAATTACCTTCAAAAAAAATTATGGGGAGCACGGCCAAAATTCTACTTTTCAGGAAGTGCCCACTTAGAAAATTAGTAAAACATCAAATATTCATTAAAAAATTATCAGAAAAATCGTGCATCAACTAAATACTGTTAGCTAACTTTTGACTGTAGCGATTTTAAAAATACTACAAAAAAGGTCACCGTGCTCAAGTTGTACAAGAGTTGCTATGTTATGTTTTCTGACAAAAATAGCACCAATTTGTGTATGTCCCTCTTTTGAACCCCTTAATCTCAACCATTTTCAAAATAAATTACTATTTTAGAAAGTAGACTCATAGCACTTTGATCCTTGTTTTTTTTCCATCTCAAAATTTTGAGTGTAACTATCCTCAATTTCATGTCCAAGGTCAGTATTTCCTGATTTCAGAAAAAAAGTGGTCACTTAAGCCCCCTTTTTGGGAACCATCTTGGTGCACTTACCCTAAAATCATATTTAAAACACTCAAACCAGCATCCCATGGGGGAATTTGTGCTACTTTGATCTGGAAAGTATCCCTTTCCCAATTCCTTGCAAAGCTTTGATGATGATGATGATGATT
The DNA here is from genome assembly GCA_007258455.2 of Sequoia sempervirens. Taxonomy (NCBI): domain Eukaryota; kingdom Viridiplantae; phylum Streptophyta; class Pinopsida; order Cupressales; family Cupressaceae; genus Sequoia; species Sequoia sempervirens. The sequence continues at coordinate 602 of VDFB02180070.1, forward strand.
GTGTGCTCTTTGATTCAAAATGTTGATAACCTTGCTATGATTGATGAAACTCTATGAAAACTTTGATGCAATATGGATGATATTGATGATAATGGTGGATTCAAATGGGCATAGTGATTTTACATGGATTGTCACAGATGCTCAAACAAATAGAGAAGGGCTCTATTTATAATGGAGAAGGATGGAGGAATGCAAAATGGGATGAATGGGAGATCAAACACCAACCAATAGCACAATGCCACTTGTCAACATGTGAGTGGACAAAGGTAGAGCACATTTTGATGAATGTGCACATTAATGCTATTAGGTGGAAATTCAAAATTCAAAAGTTAGCTTGTTGAGGGAGATGAAAGATGTATTAAATGTCACTTGGCTCAAGAAATAGACATGTAAGAGGCCTATAATGCCTTGTTGGATGGACAAGTCCTTTTGGGGGGATATTTTCAAATTTGAGGAATATTCCAACTTGATGCCTTTTTGAATGAAAATGGTGTTGGAATATGTGCCTCAATCCTTACTGACATGGAACTCCTGAAAGGAAAATTCGCTGTGACAGTGATCATGTCTAGGCGACTAACAGTTCTGAAGCTCTTGAAATGATGCTATCGCTGTGACAGGGTTGAAGTCTTGTCGACAAAGTCTATTGCTGTGACTTTGTGCTTTTGGCATGATCTTTTGGCGAATGGATTTCTTCAGGCGACAGTGTGATCTTATTGGGCTAACTCAGGTGTCAGGGAGTGGTCCCAGCGATTGGTGGATGTATCACCGATAGCTTAAAGCTATCGAGGTAACACAGAGGTCGCGGGGAGATGTCTCGATGATGCTGCTTGGTCACATCAACGAGAGTTCTTCGCGGTGATAAAAGACCTCACTGGGATGTCCTGGAAACTTGGTTAGGTCACGCCGACAGGAGATGTCACATGGTCTTTACGGTGACAAAAAGACTTCGCTGAGAAGTCTTGGCAAAATTCTTGAGTCTTGCCGACAGTAAGTCTTTGGTAAGACTTAGGGAGCTCAAAGAAAGGTCACGGTGATAGACACGAGTCTTGGTGACAGTGTGACTTTCGGTGGAAGCTTTGTTTTGGTATGATGTCTCACTAAAACCATGGGGTCTTGCCGATAGGTGAAAGGCTTTGGAGTAACATAAGGTTGTCAGCAGAAAGTCTTGGCGAGATCGGTATGTCTTGCCAAATGGACTAGCTCATCACTGTGACTGAAGACTTCGATATGAGTCTCTCCAAAAAGTGAATGTCATGCCGAATGGAAATCTCATCGGTGTGACTTGTGAACTCGGCATGAGGTCTTGGCAAGAATGAAATGTCTTGCCGATGGAATGTTTGATCGCTGTGACTTGTGCATTCGATATGAGTCTCGCCAATAAGGGAAACCTTTGCTGATAGGAACAAAATGGACATCAATGGTTTCAGTATAACTTCTTTGTTGTCTTGTCGATATAGATAGAGAAACTTTGTGGCATCGGGGAGACACTGTGAGTGTCTCACCGATATGCCAACAAAGTGTGAACACTGTTGACCATGTGATCATCCTGTGTGGCATCCTGTTGGACCAATCAGAGGAAGCAGTTTTTTCAAACTGATGATGGTTGTTTTTTGTAATAGTTGCAACATTGGAAAAAATTGCATGCAAGGAAAAATCATCTGCTTGAAAGGAAACTATCTATGATTGGCAATGGCGAATAAGGATGCACTGAAGACAAAATCAAAATGTGAATAAGATTTAAAGTAGATCGATTCTGATTTGGAGATACGATGAGTTGTTCGAGTTGTTTAGAGAGCATTGTTTGTAACTGATGAACAGTGAATAAAGCTATAGAAAAATAACCAAAGAGTCGGATCTCTGAATTGTATGTATTTTTTTTGTTATTGTAATACAAAGTGATTCAGCTTGGTGTGGTGGGTTTTTTTACCATAAGGTTTTCCCACGTAAATCTGTTGTTCATTATCTTTGTGTATTTGCTCTATTTTTTGTAAATCTTTCATGTTTGTCTTAAATTAGATTGTAATTTGAAAAATTAAAATCCCTTCATTGCATTCTTCCCTGTGGATTTGACATTAGGAAAGTGTTTATGTACCCCTTACAAGTGGTATCAGAGCCTGGCCAATTGTGTTGTCCTTGTGAGTGGGTTGGGTTTTTTGTGTCAATCCTTTTCAGTGGGAGTTTTGTAGAGGTCTGATAGTTTAATTACAAATTAAGATGGCAAGCACATCCGGAAGGATGGATATAGAGAAATTCAATGGAAGCAATTTTGAGTTGTGGAAACTCAAAATGGAAGATCTATTAGTAGACCGAGGTCTTTGGACTGTTGTGTCCGGAATAATGCCTGAAGGCATGAAGCAAGAGGATTGGGACTTGGCAGGTAAAAAGTCTAAAGGGTTGATAAGGCTCTGTCTGGTAGACTCTGTTCTTCTGAATATGCATGAAGAAAAGACTGCATCTTCCTTGTGGAAAAGATTAGCATCTATTTATCAAGGCAAGTCCTTGGTGAACAAGTTGTTCTTGAGGAAGAAGTTGTACTCTTTGAGAATGTAGGAAGGAGGGTCTGTTGTTGATCACTTAAATTTTTTCAACATGTTGATTGCTTAGCTAACATCTGTTGGTGTGAAGATTGAAGATGAAGATCATTGCATGCTGTTGCTATGTTCTCTGCCTAATTATTGGGATCATCTTGTGATGGCCATTGGGAGTACAACATCCACTTTCAAGATGGAAGATGTTGTTGCTTCTCTGTTATCAGAAGAAATGAGAAGAAAATCTTCTGAGATGACAAAGGAGGCTCTGGCTGTTAGAGGTAGACCAAAGGAGAATGGAAAGATTAAGGATAAGAAGTCTAGATTGAAATCAGAAGGGAGATCAAAGTCTCCTGGCAAGAAGTCCAAGGTGAAGTTTTGGAATTGTGGGCAACCTGGTCATGTCCGAAGGGATTGCAAGGAGGAGAAAAAGAAGAAGAAGAACTCTTCTAGAAATGATTCTTCTCAGAGTGATGTAGATGCCTTCATTGTAGCTTTGGCTACATGGGCATCCAATGATGTCTGGCTGATTGATTCTGGAGCATCTTTCCACATGACATCTCATAGAGAATGGTTCATGAAGTATGAAGAATACAATGGTGGAAAGGTGTACTTGGCAAGTGACTCATCTTTGGAAATTGTTGGTCATGGAAGAGTCAGAATTCAATTCCCTGTTGGAAGAGTGAAGGGAATCAATGATGTGATGCATATACCAGGTCTGGCTAGAAATCTACTTTCTGTAAGTAAGCTGAATGATATCGGAGTGCATGTCATATTTTTTGGAAATGGCTGCAAGATGACTAGAGGCTCTATGGTGTTGGCTAGGGGTGCTCAAATTGGTACCTTGTAGAAGATGGATGCACAAGCTATTCAATGCAATAGTGTCTCTGCAAAGTCACTTATTGCTGCTCATGGAGAAAAGAAAGAAAACGTTCCTGATGGAGTAAATGCCATGGAGGTTAAACTTCTAGCAGAAAAGACTATGCTTTGGCATCATAGGCTTGGCCACATTGGTGAGAAAGGTTTAAAAACCTTGAAAAATAAAAACCTGGTAGAAGGGCTTGAAGATTGTAACCTTGAGTTCAAATTTTGTGAACATTGCATATATGGAAAGCAACATCATGTTTCATTTTATTCCAGTCCTCACAAATCTTCTGGTTTGCTTGATTATATACATTCTGATGTGTTTGGTCCAGTGAATGTTCCTTCTTTGTCTAAATCAAGATACTATGTGTCATTTATTGATGATTATTCAAGAAGAACATTTGTATATTTTCTGAAAAGTAAATCAGAAGTTTTCAATCGGTTTAAGGAATTTAAAAAACTTGTTGAAAATTAGACTGGTAAGAAAATAAAATGCTTAAGGATTGACAATGGCGGTGAGTTCTATTTAGATGAATTCTAAAGGTACTGTATAGATCATGGGATTAAAAGACATAAGACTACACCTTACACTCCACAACAAAATGGAGTTGCTGAAAGGTTCAATAGGACAGTAATGGAAAGAGCACGAAGTATGCTGAGCAGTGTTGGCTTGGAGGAGAAGTTATGGGTTGAAGCAGTCTCTACAACATGTTACTTGGTAAATCATTCTCCTAACTCTGCTCTTGTTGAGAAGACACCTTTGGAAGCATGGTCTAGAAAGAAGCCCTCTCTGAGACATATTCGTGTCTTTGGCTATGAGGCATATGCATATGTGCCATTTGAAAAAAGATATAAGTTGGAAAACAAAGCTGTGAAGTGTATTTTTATTGGCTATAGCACTGGAATAAAAGGATACAAGCTTTGGAATCCTGAAACTGAGAAGGTTTTGTACAACAGAAGTGTTATCTTTTGTGAGTTGAAACCTTCTACATTGGATTTGTAATCAGAGAAGAAATCAAAAAATGAAAAGGATGTAGCAGCAATTCCTCAGACACCAGATAAAGAGGAATTGAAAAATCAAAATGTACCTGATACTGAGGAGAGCTCAAGTAGTTTTGAAAGTTCTGAAGATGATGAAGAACCACCTCAACCTCAGCCTGTGAGGAGGTCAACTCATGAAAGAAAGCAACTTGAAAGGTATGGGTTTTCTTTAATAGAGTCTACTTGTGCCTATGCTTTAATTTCCAGCACTGATGAACCTAGGGCTATGAAAGAGGCATTTAAAATGTCTGATTCAAACTCTTGGTTGGAGGCCATGAATAAAGAAATGCCATCATTAGAAAAGAATGACACCTGGAGTTTAGTTCCATTGCCTAAAGGAAAAAAATCTGTAGGCTGCAAATGGATATTCAAAAAGAAAATAGGTCTAGATAGTTGTGTAGAAAAATATAAAGCAAGGCTGGTTGCAAAAGGTTATACTGTCATAATAGTGGTTTACAATTCCTAAGAGGAACGAATTTTAGCTGAAATCACATATTTTTAGAAAATATAATGATTTAAGCTTTAAAAAGTTCCATTTTAAGGATTCCAATTGAAGAGGGTTTGATCAAATCACCTTAGATCAAACCCCCTTGGATAGAACCTCGCTAGTTTTAAACCATACCTATAAATGCGTCTCCTTTACACCTATCAAAATGCTGATAAAAAATCACTTTTGATTTAGATTTTGGGGGATCAAATGAATTCATTTAAAATTTAGTTCAAATGCTTATGGTATTCCTTAGAATAAGCTATCCAATGAATATAATTTTAATATGTTTTGGTTTTGTTATGTATTTTTTTTTTAAGTTTTATTAAACATAGGTTTTTCATCGAAAATGAATTTATTTGTTCTTCACATGTGGAAAAATAGAAGATTATCAAAAAAAATTGAAAAAATATGAGTGCACCGACATTGAAGTCCTTGATCCAACAAAAAATAAAAAATTTGACATATACAAAAAAGTTACGCGATTATACAAGCTCTATCCGAATTGTAATTGCTTTGATTTTGAAACTTGATTAATGAAAAAATATTCAATAAAACTATCTAACCAAGTGGAAGCACTTAGATATCAAAGTTACAAATCTAAATTTGAAAAGAATTAGAATTTTATCCTTCATGGAAAAAGTTATGCATTATACTTGTGCATCACTTTTTAAAAATGTTGTTTTCTGAAAAAAATCTATTTTCGTGGGAGATGGAAAAAGAAGTGCAATTTGATTCCAAAAATTTTGAAAAAAATATTTTTAGAATCTACAGACAAAATTTGATGAGACTCTCATTTGCACCATCTTCAAATTCCTCACAGTTTAGCCGCTATGGGTGCCCGAATGTGAAAATTTAGTTAAAAATAATAATTTCAGTGTCCAGTTTGGCCAAAAATTGTAAACCACTATTATGGGATTGACTGGAGAAATATTTTCTCCTATAGCTAAGCTAACATCTATTAGATTTCTTTTGTCACTTTCATCAGCATATGATTTAGAGATTGAATAGATGAATGTGAAAACAACATTTCTTCATGGTGATCTTGAAGAAGAAATTTATATGTCCTAGCTAGAGCACTTTGTGGTAAAAGGTAAGGAAAGGCTAGTTTGCAAGTTGAAGAAATCTCTATATGGTTTAAAACAGTCTCCTATGGTACCAAAATTTTGACACATTTGTCTTGTCTTTGGGATTTGTAAGATCAAAATGTGATCACTATGTGTATTACAAAGTTGAAAGTGATCAAATTCTTATTATTGCACTATATGTTGATGATATGTTGTTTATAGGCAATAGTAAGCTAATGATTTCTAATCTTAAGTCCCAATTGTCTACAAAGTTCGAAATGAAAGATCTTGGTGCAGTAGGGTATATTCTAGGAATGGAAATAACCAAGGATAGAAAGAATAGAAAACTTTGGCTCAGTCAGAGTAAGTATATCATGACTGTTCTAGAGAGATTTTGTATGATTGAGTGCAAATAGCTAGTTGTTCCAGTTACACAGGGAATGAAGCTATCTATTGAGGATTGTCCAAAATCTTCTTCTGAGATGGACATGACTAGTGTGCCTTATGCAAGTATAGTTGGCAGTCTTATGTATGCAATGGTCTGTACAAGGCCAGACATTTCCCAAGCAATGGGAGTTCTTAGTCGGTTTATGGCTAATCCTAGAAGAACACATTGGGATGCTGTGAAGAGAGTGTTTAGATATTTGAAGGGAACTTCAGACTATGCTTTGTGTTACCATGGTAACTTGGTTGATTCACATAGAACTCTCAGTATTCGAGGTTATGTGGACTCTGATTGGGTAGGGGACATTGACAGCAGAAGATCCACCAGTGAATATATTTTCATGATGAATGGTGGTGTAGTGAGTTGGATGAGCAAGCGGAAAGTTGTAGTCGCTTTATCTACTACAGAGGTAGAATACATGGCAGCCACACATGCCTATAAAGAAGCAATTTGGTTAAAACATTTTTGTTCTAACATTGGCTTTGATGCAAAAAAGATTACTATCTACTGTGACAGCCAGAGTGCTATATATTTGGCAAAGAATCCTACTTTCCATGCCAGGATGAAACATATATATGTACAGTATCATTTTGTATGAGATATGGTGGAGGATGGGAAGGTCTCCTTGGAGAAATTGGATAATCTGGAGAATGTTGTAGATGTATTGACGAAGCCTGTGAGCATAGACAAGTTCAGGTGGTGTGCCAATTCGATGGACCTCTTGGCCCATGTTTTTCAGTAGTTTGTTTATGCTTTGGAGGTGTCAGTAAGATCTTCATCAAGTGGGAGCTTGTTGGAATATGTGCCTCAATCCTTACTGACATGGAACTCTTGAAGGGAAAATTCACTATGATAGTGATCATGTCTAGGCGACTAACAGTTTTGAAGCTCTTGAAATGATCCTATCACTGTGATAGGGTTGAAGTCTTGCTGACAAATTCTATCACTATGACTTTGTGCTTTCGGCATGATCTTTCGGCAAATGGATTTCTTCGGGCGACAGTGTGATCTTATCGGGCTAACTCAAGTGTCAGGGAGTGGTCCCAGCGATTGGTGGATGTCTCACCGATAGCTTAAAGCCATTGGGGTAATACAGAGGTTGCAGGGAGATGTCTCAACGATGCTGCTTGGTCACACCGATGGGAGTTCTTCGCGGTGACAAAAGACCTCGTTGGGAAGTCCCAGTGACTTGGTTAGGTCACGCCGATGGGAGATGTCACATGGTCTTCACGGTGACAAAAAGACTTTGTTGAGAATTCTTGGAAAAATTCTTGAGTCTTGCCGATAGTAAGTCTTCGGTAAGACTTAGGGAGCTCAGAGAAAGGTCACGGCAATAGACACGAGTCTTGGCGATAGTGTGACTTTCGGTGGAAGCTTTGTTTCGGTATGACGTCTCACCGAAACCATGGGGTCTTTTCGATAGGTGAAAGGCTTCGGAGTAACATAAGGTTGTCGGTAGAAAGTCTTGGTGAGATCGGTATGTCTTGCCGAATGGACTAACTCATCGTTGTGACTGAAGACTTCGATATGAGTCTCTCTAAAAAGTGAATGTCATGCCAAATGGAAATCTCATCGGTGTGACTTGTGAACTCGACATGAGGTCTTGGTGAGAACTAAATGTCTTGCCGATGGAATGTATGATCGTTGTGACTTGTGCATTTGATATGAGTCTCGCCGATAAGGGAAACCTTTGCCGATAGGAACAAAATTGACATCGATGGTTTCGGTATAACTTCTTTGTTGTCTTGCCGACTGCTAGAGACTTAAAGCCGATATTGATAGAGAAACTTTGTGGCATCGGGAAGACACTGTGAGTGTCTCACTGATATGCCAACAAAGTGTGAACGCCGTTGACCGTGTGATCATCCTGTGTGGCATCCTACTAGACCAATCAGAGGAAGCAGCTTTTTCAAACTGATGACGGTTGTTTTTTGTAACAGTTTCAATGCTGGAAAAAATTGCATGCAAGGAAAAATCATCTGCTCGAAAGGAAACTGTCTATGATTGGCAATGGCGGATAAGGATGCACTGAAGACAAAATCAAAATGTGAATAAGATTTAAAGTAGATCAATTCTAATTTGGAGATACGATGAGTTGTTCGGGTTGTTTAGAGTGCATTGTCTATAACTAATGAACAATGAATAAAGCTACAGAAAAATAACCAGAGAGCCAGATCTCTGAATTGTATGTAATGTTTTTGTTACTATAATACAAAGTGATTCAGCTTGGTGTGGTGGGTTTTTTTCCCGTAAGGTTTTCCCATGTAAATCTGTTGTTCATTGTCTTTGTGTATTTGCTCTATTCCTTGTAAATCTTTCATGTGTGTTTTAAATTAGATAGTAATTTGAAAAATTAAAAGCCCTGTATTGCATTCTTCCCTATGGATTTGACATTAGGAAAGTGTTTCCGCACCTCTGCTTTCCTTAGAAATGGATGAATTGATAAATCAATTAAATTGATTTACATGCACAAGTTGCAAAATCTAGAGGATTTAATGGATTAGTGTTAGCATTAATAATGATTTGATTAATTTTAATGGAGATTAGCTGATTTGACATTGTGATTTAGATTTTAGGATTTAAATAAATCAAAATGAGAGGAATAATGATTTTAGACTTAATTAAATAAAGTTTGATTTATTTAATTAAAGAGGATGGTGTTAGATTTAAATCAAATAAAGATTAATTTATTTAATTTAATGGAGATGACTTTAGAACCAAATTAAATAAAATGAATTATTTAATTAAAAGGGGGACTATAGGATTAATTAAAAAAAATGATTTATTTAATTAATAGGAGATAATGATTTAATAAGATAAAATTGATTTATTTGATTAATAGATGAAACATGATGAATTTAATCAAATAAAGATTATTCAATTAAATGGTTAGCAAAGGAGATGATTCTGGATGAACTGGTGTTAGTAAATCAGGATCAGGTGCACGAGATCAATAAGTATATTTTACATGTCTACATTTTTCCCCTCTTTGAAGCAATGTACCTACTGCATTGGTTCAAAGAATAAACTTGTCGAGATCAAAATTTAAAAAAAAAATGATTTTCTTGAATGCCCCACTGTTGCCCCAGCAGAAAGAAGTATACTGGTACACTGTCCCCTCGAGAGATTGAGCAAAAAGTTTGATTTGGGGGTTGATCTCACGACAAATAGGTTCAAGATTGGTTCAACTCAGAGAGGACTAGAAAGCTCGAATATTTGATGTAGATAGATTTGATGATGTAGACAGTTCATTGGCCATGGGTAGCCTCATCTATATTTTGATATATTACACACACTTGATACTTGGATAGAAATGTTAGTAAAGATAGAAGAATAAGAAGAATAAGATAGATGAACCCTTGGGTCTGAGATGATGCAGGAGTTCAACAAGTCCATGAGTCATTAAGACTTGATTAGATATGATGATAATGATGATGATGATTTGCTTATCAAGAATTAGGATTTTAAAAGGGCTACTTACCTTATGTTTGATAATACACATAGGCACGATGCATCAAGGTATAAAGAACCGGGATGGCATTGCACCTAGTGTGATGGACTTTGACTTGACAATCAGATAGGAGTACTCATGTTCACACTTGACATATGAAACCTTATTTAAAATGTAGTTCAGATATTTCAAACATCTCAGACCGAAAAATAGAAAGGCAAGCCTTCCTATGTGGTCAACAAGACACCTAAAACATCCTCCCTACACCCAAACAAAGCACGCATGACAAAGGTTATACTACAAGAACATCCAACAAGCACAACAGATAAAAAGATAATGATCATTGACCCATTCCTTTCTCTCTAAATCCTTTTGTTTGGACATCATCAAGAGGTCATCAGAGTGAGTGCAATAAGATAAGTTAAAAGACAAAGATCAAGCAAAAAAACAAGCTAATGTTCTTTATACCACTAGCCAAGACTAAACGACGATGATGTATGATGTTGATGTCCATTGTAGGAAGGATGCATCCTCGGACATGATGTTATTAGATGATTTGAGATTGACTAGATGATAGGCTATTAATACCAAGAGTTGACCAACTTGTTTACTTACTGACCTAGACTTGAGACTTTGATGCTTAAGTTTTCACTTTTGAGCTACTAGACTTGTTTCCAATTGTTTCACCAAAGGTTGAGGGTGACGATTTATTATAAGCAGATGTTTATTGCGGGTGAAAGCGAGATGGGATGGGTGGATTTTTCAAATATTTGGATGTTTTTGATGTTTTGAAATGTTTTGACGCTGTTTTTGGTATTTTCAAGATGTTTTACAAATGTTTTCATTTTCAAAATTTCCAATGTTTTTTTTTGTTTTATAAGATTTTATGAATGTTTTTGTGTTTTTGTGTCTCGAGGGTTGATCAAATATTATCCTTGCCTACATTTAAGCTCAAAGACGACGTAGTTTAGATAGTATGTTTTTTGGCATTTTTCTAACTTTTTGACCTATTTTTGGGATTTTGATATGTTTTGAATGTTTTTGGATTTTCGCATGATTTTGACGATTTGGATATGGACATTTGTGATGATATCAGTGCTCTATTTTGGGATTTTTTTTGAAAACCAAGCTAGGGTTGATTGATTAGATTGATGGATTGATGATGATAACATTGTTGAGGATACACAATAATGCAAGGATAGTGTTAAGCAACATGAGGATTAGAATGGATATCCCAAGATGATGAGGGATTGATTGGATTTGATTGATGGATTGATGATGATAGCATTGTTGAGGATACACAACAATGCAAGGATAGTGTTAAGCAACACAAGGACAAGGAAGGATATCCAGAGATGATGATGGATTGGGGTATGTACATGATCATCATGGAAAAAATGAGCCCTTAAGTGGCAAAAAAATTAGAAAAATCAGAGTTAGGCAACTTGACATAAAAATTTGAATAAGTTATCTATATTATTTCAAAAATATGTAAGAATAGAATCTATAGAAAATGCTTAAAATGGGATTTAAAAACACTTGTTACAATCATGTGATAATGCTTTTTCTTTCACTTCCATGCTCCATGATCCTTTAAAACCTACAATCCAAGCTCCAAATGTTAGATTAAATCAAGAAACAAGAAGATATGAGGGTTAGATAAATGATTAAGCATAAAAACCCTAAAATTCAAACCAAGTTTCATTGTGACTTGACATTAGGTGAAAATTTGAAAATTTTAACTCTATCAAAGTTGAGAAACACCTACACCATTGGATAGCTTATGAAATTCTACCCCATTTCAAAAAACAAAGCTCTAAAAAAGACCAAAATATGACCAAGATACGAACATTTTAAGATTGAGTGAAAAAGAAAGAAAGCAAAGGCGATGCCATTTGAAACACAAAGGCAACGATGTTGTTTGAGTGCAAACAATGACCCTAGAATGATAGCGGCACTGTTTGAGGATTTGAGTGGAACTTTGGTGAAATGAACGTCGCTATTTGGAAAAATAGAGACTACAAATGCATCACAATTTGACCCAGCAACACTATTTGACCTGAAAAGACAAAAAACATAAAAAAAATAGTGGAATTTGACCCAAAAATGTGTTAATTTTGAAATATTTTCCCTCCTAGTGCCAAAATGTGAATGGTGGATCTAGACTTGCACAAACACGAACAAACAACACAATATTAGTCAATAAACACATCTAAAATAAAACATTCCCCATGCAATTCCTTTAAATGCAATAAACAAGAAAACAAAGATTGAATATCAAATGAAAGCTTATTGAAATCCTATTTAAAACACTCAAACTAGCATCCCATGGGGGAATCAGTGCTACTTTGATGTGGAAAGTAATTCTTTCCCAATTCCTTGTAAAGCTTTGATGATGATGATGATGATTGTGTGCTCCTTGATTCAAAATGTTGATAACCTTGTTATGATTGATGAAACTCTATGAAAACTTTGATGCAATATGGATGATATTGATGATAATGGTGGATTCAAATGAGCATAGTGATTTTACATGGATTTTGGATGCTCAAACAAATAGAGAAGGCCTCTATTTATAATGGAGAAGGATGGAGGAATGCAAAATGGGATGAATGTGGGATCAAACACCAACCAATAGCACAATGTCACTTGTCAACATGTGAGTGGACAAAGGTGGAGCACATTTTGATGGATGTGCACATTAATGTTATTAGGTGGAAATTCAAAATTCAAAAGTTAGCTTGTGGAGGGAGATGAAAGATGAATTAAATGCCACTTGGATCAAGAAAAGGGCATGTAAGAGGTATGTAATGCCTTGTTGGATGGACAAGTCCTTTCAGGGGGAGATTTTCAAATTTGAGGAATATTCCAACTTGATGCCTTTTTGAATGAAAATGGATGAATTTATAAATCAATTAAATTGATTTACATGCACAAGTTGCAAAATCTAGAGGATTTGAGGGATTAGTGCTAGCATTAATATGCAGCTTTAAGGAGCCATTATTGTGTGAGGTAGTACTTCATATTTTGAGCTTGAAGGGAACTACACCCTACACATTGAAGGTGTATTCTATAAGTTCAACCTTTTGGAAGTGAGCCACTATCATTGTATCTTAGCTGTGAGCCATCTTTTGTACTCATGTTATGAGTCTTTCAAGGATAGTGAGTCTTGGAAATGAACCCTATAATATTTTGTATCTAGATATAATATATTGTGAGTAAACCCTCACTGTGAGTTTTCCCTTTTTGGGTTTTCCATGTAAAAATAATCTTGTTCTTCTTTATGGTTGGATAGACTTGTTTCTATATTCTCTCTTGCTGATTCAGTCAGAAATGTTGATAATCTTTAAATGAATTTTATTATGGTTTTATGGAATACTGATTCACCCCCCTCTCAGTGTTCAGGATGTTCAACAATTGTTATCAGAGCCTGGTCCCTCAGAAGAAGCCTAACAACTTGAGGGAGGTCTCATAATGAGTATAAGAAAAAAATTCGTCGAAAATATTTTCTACCGAATGTTTAGAAGAAATGGAATATTTGAAGGAAAAGTTGATAAAAGTGAATGAATATATTGAAAAGATACAAAGTAAAAGTATTGAAGCATGTGATCTATTAGTTGAAGGAGAAGAAATTATCTCTAGTTTTCTACAACAATTCAATGAGAAGAAAAGAACTAAAGAATTTCAGGGAATTGAAATTCAAAGGAAGATAGGTGAATGTGCAAAGCTTGAATTAGAAGCAAAATTCTTGAGATCTGATCTAGAAAAGGAAAGAAGTTTTGAAGAAAAATTTATGATAACTTTGGCGATGCTTGATGAATTGATTACATCTCTTAGATCAACAATGGATAAGAGGGGTTTAGGGTTTAAGAAAGGTCAGAGTTCTAAAGCAAAGCAATCTACTAGTAAGAAGACTTGGTACAAAGATAGACAAATCCAAGATCCTAGAAGCAATCCCAGAAAAACTCTTGTCAAACATTATGATTCTAAAAGGTACTTATCTTTCAATGGTGTTTGTTATTCCTGGAAGAATTTTGGTCATAAAGAAAAAGACTGCAAAAGTAATTTAATAAATGATTCTTTATTAGGAAAGTGTTCTAAGAGTAAGAAGAATGGATATAAAGTTGGGCTATTAAATAAGAAGGAAAATGGAAAGAAGAATATTGTTTTTTGCAAGTGCAGGAATCCAAAACATCCTGGTAGTCTTAGCAAAAGAAACAAAAATATCTATTTGGTGAACTAGAAGAATGATCAAATCATTGATCCAGAAGAAGCAAGTAAGGAAATGAAAAGGTTTTGGAGAAAGGATTTAGAATCATTAGTTTGATCTGTGCTGACCTTCGGTGCAGATACTCCTATCAATTTCTAAGAAAAATTAGTGGCTAAGGGGGAGCAATCATCATAAAATCTAATGAACCCCGTCATCGGTACTTGTGTAATATCATGACAGAAGTTTATTTAATGTGGTAAGGAAATTAAGAAAGTTTTTAATCGCATGTGTGAAGGATAAAATCTATAGAATTTGAAAGAATGAAGGAATACACAATCTTCAAGGAAATCTACCTACAAGTTGAAGAAATTACTGCAAAAGCATTAAGAATAGAAGGAATAAATTTAAATAATTTTAAAGGCTTATGTATCTTTGGAGAAGAATGCAAAGGAAGTTTAGAAAGTAATTTAGAGTTTCCAGGTTTGAAGAAGAAGTCAAGCAGATTCGAAGTGAGCTCCAGAAGCAGGATATCTACACATTTCTTGTTGAAATTTTTAGAGGTATTCCTATTTGCACAATATTTCATTTTTACTATTATGGAGAATTCAAAGATTGTGAATAGTGTAAATAAACTACAAGTCAATTTGATAAGATATTCGATGGTTTTGTCAAAAGAGTTTGTTGGTGCATTCTCTTCCATCCATCTGAGAGTGTTTCCCACAAAAGATATATATGCATTTTTTTTAGTAAGATAGAAGAAATGCCATCAGTTCAATTGAGCATGCTTTGGGAAAGCGAATTGAAAGAGAGCCATGATGCTTGCAAAGTGTTAGTTGAGAAAAAGTTGGATGTTTGGAGTAAAGTTCCCTTGTTTGAATTTGAGAAGAAGTACATTCAAATAGTGTTGAGTAGAATTCATGATGAATCTTTGTGGATTGATGAGGAATATTTGATTACCAAAGAAGTTATTAGAGATGTAATTGATTTGCTTTCCTCCAGACCTATTCCCAAACAAAAAGATTTGGATGAGAAAGAGATATTTGAGGTTATCAGTGTGAATCTTGAAGGGAAAGAGATTGATTTAAGATTGATTATTGATCAAGTAATAAGGTATGTTGCTATGGTCATCAGTCACAAAGTTTATATCCCTAACATTGACCTTATAGTTTCTACTACTCTTGTGCATACTGCTATCGATATGGTTAACAGAGGTATGGATTATGACTTGTGTGAATTACTTTGTAAACATATTTTGAAGAATTTAAAGGAAATCAAGAAGAATAAGAAAAATACATTTCGGTAAGGAAATTTAGTTGTCTATTTACTCTTTTACTTTTTGAAAGAGTTACCAGTAAACGAAGGATATAATGGTCAAGTTCAGAGTCTATTGCCTATCAAATTAGGAAATTCATGATAAATATTGGTAGTTTTAATGTGCAAGAGTCTTCCCTTGCTGAATTCTTTGGAACATTTTAGATGAGGATGAACAAAAGGTTTAGGATTCTAGTAAGTGTTGTTGAAAGATACTCCAAAAGAATAAATTCTTGTGTCTATAGATTTTTGTCACATGGAAGCAGTTAAATCAAGGTTAGTTTAGATATTTGAATTGAACTATGAAATGTCAGAGGCTGAAGATAATTATGCTAAAATTCTTTTGGGAAATCCCTAATAATCTCGATGTAGAAGGCACCTCTGGTAGTGTGACTAAAATAGGAAAGAAAAGGAAGAGTGTTGTTAATCAATAAGTTGTAGAAGGAAGTGAGCTTGAAAATGAGCATGAAAGAATAAATATATAGAGAGCTTTGGAACAATTGTAGAAAGTTATTCCTGGTATTGATTTTGATTCATCTATTTCTATTGTAAAGAATCTCCATGGCATGATTGATTCTTTAAAGGTTTACATCTCTGGACTTGAATTATCTACTAGAATTAGGTATAATGAAGGAAATTTGGAAGATATCAAAGATAAATGTGTGAATGAACACAATCAAGTGATGGAGGAATTTGAATGTGTACAAGGTTGTGAAGAAGAACAAAAACTACTCTCCTTTTCCTAGATTGGTTTGGCTATACATTGGATATAAGAATTGAGATAAGGATGAGTGAGTCTCAATTGACCACTTAGGTAGATACATATAGGCTGGCATAAGATAAATATGACTAGAGGTGGTCCTACATTTTTCATCTTTAGGAAAAAATATTTTCTCTATAGGATCAAAGTATTGATGTTATCAAGAAGTTTGTGGCACTTAGAGACATGATTAAACTTGGACACACTTCAGTTTTGAGTGCTCTTGCCTGTATTGGTGAGTTATCAGAGATCAATCTTAGTCCTAATAATTTAGCAGATGGTGTAGAGTCTTTAACCAAGCTTGAGCTATTCTACAAGACCTATAAGTTCAAAAGGGTCATGGGAAAAAGGTAAAGCATCGTGGAAGGCTATCCTGGAGAGTCTTAGAGGTTCTTCTTCAGGTAAATTAAATTATGTGTTCATATCTTTTTGGCTACATTTTGATATATACATATATGCCAATGCCCCTTCAATTTTCATTGATGTCATAGAGGAAGAGATGGAGAGATGAAGAGATAGAGATTCAAAGGAAAAATATTTCTGTGAAGAATAGTTTTGATAGGCCCGAATTATTCAAAATATTCAGTTTCAGTTGCTTAAAAATGTTTTTTTCATGCATGTTGCCATCAATGCCAAAGGGGGAGATTGTTGGAATCCTTGCAACATGAGCATGAAGTATGGATGGTTTGTGTTGGTTGTTCCTATGTTTTCATTGATGTCAACATGGTGAATAACTATATGGGATCTTTGCTTGGTTTACTAGAAGTTTTTCTCTATTGGTAATACCCTTTTGTGATTGATCAATGTGTTGGTATTTGAGTCTGGAATTCACTACAAGATCTAATATCTCTAATCTCTTAACCATGTTATCTTGGCTCATTCAAATAGCTATATACTAGATCTTGAGATGTCTTTTTTTGTGAGCAGAAAGTTATCTATAATAGAGTTTAACTTTGTATTTTACTGTTGTTCTGTGTATGGCAGACTGTATGGGAGACTCCAAATTCTACTAAGGTGAATATTCTTATGTTGTGGTTCTGTTGATAGTCTCTTTGTTGGTGGTATGATGGTAAATTAATGTTCTCTCAGATCCAGAAGGTGTTTACTTTGAGAATTATTTGTTGGTTTGGAGAATTATGTTTTAGTCTTGGCCAACTCAACGTATGCAAATTATATTATGAAGACTAGTTATGATTTATGGATGTTAGCCAACTTGGCATAATGCACTATGTGGATGAAATGCTTAAATCATATATGGAGTTGAAAAAGAAGGTTTTGATTATTTTTGTGTTCATATAATTAGGTTGACCTAATTGATGATCAATATATGCTTGTATATATATAAGATGTTTTGAGGAATGCAATATGGTAATAAGAAGGAGAACGAGAAGTGAGAAGTTGTGTGTGTGTGTGTGCAAAGGAGAAGAAAGTGTTGGATACTATGGTTGTGTTTCTGATGTGTGGTTGTCATTGATTTCAACACTATTAGCATTTGTTGTATCAGTTGTTATATATGTTGAGGATATTGAGAAAATTTTAAAAGAAAGTATTCTAGGTTCCCAGTGGAATTGTGCAGGTCATGAAGGTGTCTTGTTATTTATGTTGAAGATTAGTTGGTGTGGATTAAATGATTTAATTTTTAGTGTATCTAGATCATCTACCAGAAGTTTCAAAGGTTTGTGTGAAGTTTTGATTGTATTATGGTCTGATAGTGTTTTTGTGGTCTCTGTCAGTGTTCCTGAATGAAGATTGTGTGATTCTGTTAATCTTAGTTATTACAGATGTTTCTCTATTGTTTTATGGTGTTCTTTGATGTCACTAGATCATTCTCTATCTTTGTGGTATGTCTACATTAATCGAAGAGCTCGTGGTTGAAGATATTTTCTTGTGCATGTTCAGTTTTTCATGTTCCTGGCCGACATGTTGGTGGTAGTGTGTTGTGGATCTTCATGGGGAAATTAATTAAAGTATTTTTGTTTTGGTGATGTTAATTTGGGTTTTCACTATGTTGTGGCTAGCCTTGGTGGATTCACATTAAAAATTTATTTGTAAAATTGGGCCAACATTGCAAATATGTTGTATTTTCCTAGCTAACTAAGCTGTGATGAAATCTCATGTAGCAGATATATAAGTGTGATTGTTTCTTCGATGAAGTGTGTGCTTCGTACACTAAGATTTCTCCTATGTGTGTATGTGCAAATATCATTTGATAGAATAGTAGAGTGTGAAGAATATTGAGTGAAGTGTGAAGAAGGTTTTTTGAGCTTAGTTAGAGCTATAATTAGGCTTGTGCAGAGGCTATTTTCTTAGTTCATACCCTCCAAGTTTTAATCCTATTTTGTATTTTTGGGTAGTGAGTCCCTTTTGTATTTGAGCAGTGAGCTCTAGGCGGTGTGCCTGAATGCATGTGCATTCCCCTTATTATTTCTCATTATAATTTTAACAGGGTATAATCTTGTGGACTAACATCCACCATGGTATTTCCCCTAGCAGGGTTTCCACATAAAAAATCTTGGTGTTCTCTATCTCTCTGATGTGTTAATTGTTTAATGGTTGATTGCTCATTCATCAAATATGAGATTAAGTTAAGTTAGAAAATTTTAAGTTTCTATGACAACTGATTCACCTACCCTCTCAGTTGTCTGTCCTTGTTTTTCCAACAATTGGTATCAAAGCATTTTCCTTTGAAGAAGTCTAAAAGCTTGAGGTGATCTGAAATGGAAACATTCAAGAAGGATAGTCTAAGATTTGATGGAACTAACTACTCACTATCCAAATTTGGGATGCAATATCATCTAAGATGTATTGGTGAAGCTTTCTAGAATATTACAAAAGATCCATATGTTATTCCTCAGAATGGTCCCTACACTGCTGATGAGATCAAAGATGCTAAAAATAATATTAGGGCTATTGAAGCCTTGGTGAGTTCTCTAATAGATTCAGAGATGGCTAATGTGATAGGATTGCAGACAACTCATGAGATTTGGACGAAGCTGGAAAATTTGTATGAAGGATATGCTCAGGTGAAGATGGCTAAGCTACAAAGCTTGAAAGGAAAGTATGAGAATTTGAAGAAGGGTGAAGATGAAAATATCACTTGTTTTATGCAGAGAGTAGATGAGATAGTGATGGGTATTAGATGTGTTGGTGATTATGTGGATGAGGATGAAATTGTGGCTAAGATACTAAGATCCTTTCCTCCCTCCTACAAAGTGAAATCTCATGGTATTAAAGAGATCATATCAGTAACAAAGATAACAAGAGACACACTAGTTGGCAAGCTTGCTGCTTTTGAAAGAAGTGAATTTGGTGAATCTGCACTGAAGACTGAATCTACATTCAAGGCTACTATATCCAGAAGTAACAAGAAAAGATATGGTTCGGGAGAGTGTTCCAGAAAGATATCCAAGTATGATGAAGAACTGAAATAGCTTGAAGATAAGGAAAGAGATGTAGAAGAATTGGAAGCATTGATTGCAAAACAAGAAGGTAGAGGAAAAGGTAATTATGAAGATGTATTTCCTATTAAATTTTTATCTTACAATAAAATAGGTCATTTTGCATCAAGGTGTCCTAAAAGAGTTCCTAGATCTAAGCCTAAAAAGTCTAGATTCCAAAAGAGATGTTACTTTGTTGAAGAAGCAGTCACTGATGATGAGTCTAATAAAGATAATGGAAATGAAGATGAATGGGTTTTCATTGCTACCATTGAAGATAATCCTGTGGCTACTGAATCTACTAAAGATGAAAAGGCTCTTGCAGCCTGAGTTGAAGAAAAAGATGAGTGGGTCATTGATAGTGGATGCTCACATCATATGACCAGTGATAAAAACAAATTTGTAAGTCTAGAGAAGTATGACGATGGGGTTGTAAGATTTGGAGATAACAATGCTGGTGTGATTCGTGGTAGAGGATCTATTTGTATTGGGGGTAAGGATAACATTAATGATGTTCTTTATGTTGAAGGCTTGAAGCACAACTTGTTGGATGTTGGATAGATGGTGGACAAGGGATATGATCTCTAGTTCAAAAGTGGAAAATGCAAGATACACGAAAGTTCTGGCAATATGACTGCTACTGGTAAACATAGAAAAGGTAATATCTTTCACCTAACTACTGCTAGTGGGAGTTATTTAATTTCTCAAGTAGATGAAAGCTAGTAGTGGCATAGGAGGTTGTGTCATGTAAATTTTGAAAACATTATCAAGATAAGTTTCACTCAAGCAGTAAGAGATCTACCTAAGTTAGTGAAGCCTGCTAACATAATATGCAAGGAATGTTAGATAGGTAAACCAACTAGAGTCTCTTTCCAGAGCTCAAATAGTTTCATTCAAATAATTTGTTGGAGTTGCTACATACTGACCTTTGTCGTCCCTCTAGATTCATAAGTATTCATGGAGAAAGGTACTTTATGTTGATTATTGATGATTACTCTAGAATGATATGGGTTTCTTTCTTTAGAGAAAAATGTGAAGCATTGGAAAAGTTCAAAATTTAAGGTTGTGGTAGAAAATGAGAAAGGTCTAAAACTAAAGTGCCTAAGATCTGACAGAGGTGGTGAGTTCACCTCCAAGGAGTTCAACTCTTTTTGTGAAGAGCATGGAATTAAAAGATAGTTATCTACTCCCTGAACCCCTCAACATAATGGATTTGTAGAGAGAATAGAACAATTGTTGATCCTTCCAGAACACTGATGATGGAAGGAAATGTGTCCTAGATGTACTGGAGTGAAGCGGTAAGCACTGCTATGTATACCTTGAACTGGGTAAATGTTAATGGTAATTTTGGTAAGACCCCTTTTGAGTTATGGTTTGGTTACAAGCCTATTGTTAAATGTTTCAAGATCTTTGGAAGCAAGTGTTATATCAAGAGAGATGATGATATACGCAAGTTTGATGCAAGAAGTGATCAAGGGATTTTCCTAGGTTACTCCACTAAAAGCAAGGCCTACCAGTGCTATAACAAAAGACTGAGAAAGATGGTTGAAAGTGAAAATGTTAGAATTGATGAGGACTCTATCAAATCATCTAGATATTATGGTTATGATTCTGATGAAGACAATACTAGCAAAGGGAAGAACTCTCAGACATAATCTACTTCAGATTATTCTATATATTCCAGCAAATCAAGTCAGTCAGGAAACACAGACAAGTGCAAGTGTAGAAGAAAGATCAAAAGAATAAGAAGTTCAAGAATGTCCCAAAACTCCAAGATATGTAAAGCTAAATCATTCTGAAATTCAAATCATAGGAGACAAGAATAAAGGAGTGAAAACTAGAAGAAAGATTGCAGAAGAATATTGTCTGATTTCCAAGATTGAACCTAAAAATGTCATTGAAGTCTATCAAGATGAACACTGGTTGGAAACTATGAGGGAAGAGCTGACACAGATTGAAAAGAATGACACAAGGATATTGGTTCCTAGGCCTAAAGACAAAAATGCGATTGGTACTAAATGGGTGTTTAGGAACAAGTTGAATGAACAAGGTGAAGTGGTTCGGAATAAAGTAAGACCGGTATGTAAATGGTATTCTCAAATGGAAGGTATTGATTTTGAAGAATCATTTGCCCCT
>VDFB02180072.1:0-37305 GCA_007258455.2 Sequoia sempervirens
TATTAGCACATTTCATAATAATTTTTTTATCATATTATTTATTTCTTACTATTTTAAATTATAACCTCCCGCTAGATTTTATTATAATGCCATAACCATGTTTATTCACTACTATACCTATATCAAGTGACAATTTTATTCTGATACAATGATCAATCAAAACTCAAATCAAACTAACCAAATCAACTTAGCAATCATACCATACAACACCCAACTTCGCAGCGAGACAAAAAGTAACACAAGATAACACAGATGGAGGGACACTACAAACTAGACCACTAACCTAGTTGATTATCTTCCACCCTTCCCAATTCTAGAGTCATCTATTTTTCCCTATTCTTCCTCATTTCTCTTATCTCAATGGTAAATTTTTAAGCTATTTTAGGTTATGCACTATCATGACCTTTCCTCTTTTCTCCCAAGGGATTACCAGGAGGGTTTGAGATACTCTCCTTACCTTTCACATTCAAGACAGTAGGATCCCCTTTGATAAGGAGACCTATGATGGAATATTGTTTCATAACTGAGGGAACAATTATGGGTTTTTTGGGAGGAGCTTTAGCCAAGGACATGCCCTCACCGCGAGAATTTCTAGGAGGAAGAAGAGGGTGGGGGTCTGATTGGCTCACTTGGGTGACATTAACATTGGGTTCATTTCCCAATTATGGTCCTGGAAAGGGAGTGATGACTAAGGCATAATTCTAGAGGCACTGAATTAGGCCCTGGTGAAGGGGAGGTGAAGCCCCTTTAGCCTTGCATTGCTTAAGAGAAGATAATAGAAAAAAAAGGTATATTAATCTTTTCATTTCTCCTTATATGATAAAGAAAGGGGAAGTGATACCCATGAATTGTTGTGTACTTTCCCTCTAGGGTAAAATATTCCATTATGTCCACATAGGCCACCCCGTAAGAGGCCATGATTTGTTCCCTATTGTATCCATTTTGGCACCGCTCAAGCTTCTCATCCCCTTCAAGGAAACTATCAATAAACCTTTGGTAGTTTTTGTTGCTAATTTTAGCCACTCTCATACAAATATACTGTAAGCTATTCATAGCAACAATCAACCCTGGGGACACCTCAAATCCAATGCTTCTAATTTGAACTCTATCTCCCCTCCACGAATTTTAGAACTTAGCAATGATATCATCATTAAATCCTCTCATGGCAATGAAAAAATGTGTCATTCTAGCATCTTCGAAGAGCCTCCAGAGCTCCACATTCTAGCACAATGGAACAGAAGAAAGTGGCTTATATTGCTTCCTTGGTTCCCTAATCTAGTAATAATGCAATAGAGGCTAGAGAAAAACTTTTACCAACAACCACAATAGCTACAATCGGTAAAAAGTAAACAGTTCTCAAAATGATATAGGCTTCCCTAAAATTTAGTAGATAAATAGAGGCACCGGCATCTACTAGCAAAATTTTGCTAAAGTCGCTAAATTTCAAGAAAGAGAGGCCTTTAACTAAAGTCATTTCAAAGATAGGAGCCTAATATTAAATCTTTCACTAGATTTGGACAATCGTGTTCTAGTACCCATAATCTATGTGAATAAAACCACTACAATTAATAATAATGGATAATAAAATCCATTTACAACAAAAACATCTATTGAAGTGACGATTGGCTACCAAAGGCATACGAAATAAGTGAGGGCCCTTTGAAAAAGAGCTACATAACCTTGAGGTCATTATTAAAATAAGCCCCAAACCCTTAGTATTAGGAGAAATATGATTCACAGTCTTGTCAATTAGAATCCCCTCATTGTACTCAACTTGAGTTAAATAAATAACTTTAAGGGAAATAAATTTAAAAATGTAATTCCAGATGATACTTACCTTTTCATTATTCTTAGTTTTATCCCAGATCATTGGAAACTTTCCCTTAAAGCAACCTATCCTAATTTTGATGATTAATTCCCTTCCAAACTATATAGAAACATATTGTTAAATTATGAAAGTGAGATGACATCATCGGGTCCACTCTGTTCGCCACCTCTCCTTCAGTTTTTACACACATCACCATCTAAGCCAAACCTTCAATTTTAATACATGTCACCATATCATCAACACAATTCAAATTCAAATTTAAAAAGGGGTTAGACACGACCGACTCGACCCCCAAATTGGGTAGCAACCCTTCGACCAAGGAGACAAGAAGCATCATCATCAATTAGAGAAAACCCCTCTCGACCAGTCCTTAGCAAGCCACTCTTTGATTTGAATCAGAATATGTTCAAACTTCTAGAGCTACCACTGGGTATTAGAGAGCCCCACATTGGAGATCGCATTACATCAGTGTTACCTTCTCTAAAGATGTGAGACATAGAGAAACCCTCCATAAAATTAAACACACGCTTTGAGTCCTTGATAAGGTTGTTGATTTTCTAAGGGGGCTTAGCTAAGCCATTGAGGCAATCAACAATCAATTTAGAATCTCCCTCAATGATTTTTTATCAAAACCAAGTTCTCTTAGCCTCTTAATACCTTTTTGAGTAGTAGTAGCCTCTGCTTGGACACACTGGTAGCACATCCAATATATTTTGCATAAGCTTCAATACATCTCCCTTCATGGTCTCTTATCAGACCTCCAGTAGTAGCAATTCTCAAATTTCCTTTAGAGAAACCGTCAAAATTTAATTTAACCCAGTCCTCATGAGGAGGCCTCTAGAGAGTTAGTTTCCCACTAGGGATATTGTCCCAATTAATCTTAGTCAGATCTTGGTTGAGACCCCAAAGCTACTTGACTCCAATTTCTTTATATTTAGGCATGAATTTTGAGAAATCAAAGACTTTCGAGTTCAAGTTCTCAACAATTTGTTGCTTTGTGCAATAAAACACCTCTCCACTACTTCTCTACTTTTCCCTAAAAATTATATTGTTCCTTTCCTTCCATAGGTGCCAACAGACCAAGGGGGGGTCTGCTTCCAAATCTCCTTAGTTATAGGATGAGAAAAAGGACTAGAGCTTCTTTGACTCATGAGGTATTTTAAGTCCCTCAAAAACACCCAAACAAATAGGATATTTTGACGATCCAAAGACCATACTTCCCTACCAAAAGGACAATGGATAAGTACCTGACAAATAGATTCCTCTGCCCAAAGATAGAGAACACATATGTTCATGAATTGAAATCATTTCCTATTGAGGACATCAATGGTGAGGATTCTACCATGTATAGCATCTAGACCAAAAGCAATTGACTTTTGGGATGAGTTTGGCATTCCATATTAGGTTCCAATTGAATTTTTCATCAATCAAAGAAGCTCTGCCAGTTTATTGTAGGAAAATTTAACCAAGAAGGCCCTCGAGGGGTTATCACACCAGATCCAAACATCAACACCACCTTGAATATCTGAGCAGCAGTCACCCAAGAGGTAGCTAAGAGTAGAAATTAATTCAGAACAAGGCAGCCCATTGCTACCTCTTCTTAATCTTAGATCAAGAACATCTTGCTCAAAGTTTCTCCATTTAGGAGTCTCCTCATACCAGTTGACATATCCATAGATAGATGTACCATAAATACTTTTGAGGTCTTATTTTAGAGGAGATAATTGGGCCACCTAAGACAACATAGGATGATTCCCCCACACTTCATCCCAAAAATCGATAACTCTCCCATCCCCCACTTTCCTTTTAGTTCCTTACTATAGAAAATTCTTGGTTTTGAGAATATTATTCCAAAAGGTTGATCCACTGGGTAAATCTTGGGGGGATAGCAAGCAACTAGGGGGTTCATTCCCCATATATTTATCACTGAGGATGTTCAACAAGTCTTTATTTCCTTGGACCATGAGCCATCCCATCTTTCTCATCAAGGTCGTATTGAACACATTTAATCTCCTAATCCCTAGCCCCCCTAACTGCTCTAGGGAGCACACCTTCTCCCAGCTGACAAGAGTAATACTAGATCTCTCTTTTGTCCCCAACAAGAGGAAGTTCTTTTGAATTTTTTCAATCTTCCTTATGATGAATGCATGCATTTAAAAGAGAGGTATATAATAGTCCTTAACATTTTAAAGAGAATATTTTAGAAGTTGGAGCTTACCAGCTTGGCTGAGTAATTTCCCTTTCTATCTAGCTAGCTTCCTTTGGATTCTCTCAATGATGTCATTCAAGAATGAGTTGGGAGGTTTCTTAACTTGCAAAGGGGGAATCCCAAATAAACATCTGAAATGTTTGCTACCTGGCACCCAAGGATTCTTAGAATCTTGTCTTTCACTTGTTGAGAAGTGAAATGCGGGAAAATATGGTTTAGAGGGAAATGTGGGGCTCCCCCAATTTGGAATGTAGATCTATTTCCCTTTATTTCATTAGGAAATGTGATCCCCACAAAGAATTGACTAAAAACCCTTAGGTGAATCAACTCAATGGGGAATCTTGTTGATTTCCTTATGCTTGAGGATGGGGGTTTTAGCCTAAGCAACACTTTTGGGAGAATAACTAAAAATAGAAAATAAACCTAATTATGCCAATTCAAACTTGACATAGTAATGTAAAGCTCAATATTGACAGAAACTCCAAACTTTCCGCAAATATGAAAGGGTAGAATACTATTTACCAGTCACCAAAAGGTAGTTTTGGGAGGTTTTCTAAGACTCATTCACCCATGGGGAAATGGGTCATTTGTCAGGGTTTTCAAAAAAAATTTAGGAGCCTCTAATGTCACTCTATAGCTTTTGTTTGATCCAGGTTGCACTGTCAGAAAGTTAGAAATCAGATCTGTATGTGAGTTCTTGTGGCTTGACAACAACTTTGGCAACTTTTTGCAACTTTGAAAACTTTTCCAATCTTGCACTTCAAAAGATCTCCAATCCTTCTTCAACCTAAAATCTGCAACATAAATACAAGAGAGAAATATAGTTTGTTTTTGGTGAATGGGGGTTTTCCTTGGTCAAACCCCATCTGGGTAATTAAACCTTGAATTGAAATAACAAATGTAAGAAAGGAATGATGAATGAACAAGCTATGTTGCAACTCACCAAACCCTTGAATAAACCTTTGGGAATCTGTAATATTGATCTTGACCTTGCATGAAATGGATCCAATGGATGTGGATCTTGATGCTTTAATTGAGGCTTTGAATGCTTGACATGATCTTTGAAACCTACATCACAATGTTAGCTCCAAAAAATGCATGATTCTTAAGACCTTGACATGATGCTTGAGATCTTGAATGCTACAACAAAATGCTGGATAATTTTTCTCTTCAATGCCTTGATCACAATATTACCTCTTGTAAACTTCAATTAATGCTCTCATGAAGTTCTAGGTGTCTTCTAGGATTTGAAATGATGAAATAACCTTGTATTTATAGGTATGTATTCTTTATTTCCTAAAAATTAAACATTACAAGATGACATCAAAATTTTAATTTAGAGACATTAAAATACCACCAAAAACATAATTTAAATTTAAGTTTAAAGGCCTAGGAAGGACCCATTCACCCATGGGAGAATGGGTCCCAAGTCCCTATTCCTAGAACACACATTTCTCAAGGTAAATTTTTATGTGTTGGCATTAATTATTGTTGGGTTTTCCCTTCAAAAAATATAATTTATTAGGCTTGTAGATGTAAAATAGGGCTTATTAAGGCATAATTAAGTCCATTTTAATTAAGAGGTCCCAAACAAAGTGTAAAACTGTAAGGTGTACATTTTTATACACTAAATTTAGCCCCCACTTTAGTGAGAGGATGAGCACAAGTGTAAACTCACACTAAAGTAGACAATGGAAACTAAATAACATAGTGGAGTATAATGATCGTATGGCTGTACAAAATTATAATTGATCTATATGGTGGTATCAATTTTTTTGTCTCAATTTCTATAAATCCCAAAATAACTTTAAAATTTTCTAGATCCAAACCCTATTGTGCCTTATATGGATTTATAGATTTTTAGGCCTTCTAAACATAATCATGAGGTCCATTTTTTTTCAAGAGGCCCCTTATAAAAATTCTTAGCAAAAAAAACAAAAAATGAGAACTTTTTTACTGATTTAAAGCTTTGATACTATGTTGGAGTTATGGAAGAACTTCTCATAGATATAATAATCTAACAGAAAATTTAAAAACCTTTCACAAGAGAGATGAAATCACATAATTGATATATTGTCAGAGAACAATGACAACAGTATGTTAAAATACAACAAGATGACCTTGCTTTCTAGGCATGGATAAAAACCTAGATGAAACCCTAGAACTAAGATTATGATAAGTGTCTTAATCCTATAAAATGAGACTCAAAAAACCTTTAATTAAGCTTAATACAAAAGGTGTGAATAGGTTCTAAAGTCTAAATAGGTAGTTAGTGTACCTTGCTCACACTAACACGATGACATGTGCTAAAAAGGTATCTTTAGAATATATGTTCCAAGAATTTGTGCTACAAATCAACAATACAAAATAAGTCTATGGGAAAACAATTGCTTTTTAGTTAATTATTACCGTCCCATTTTGTTTGATTATTTTTTCTTTTTGATTGAATTGTTAGTATTAGTTGTCTTGTTTACTTGAATCAAGAGAAAAGTGATAATTAAATAAGAAAAATATTGTACTATGATAGAGTTGGATGGTTCCACTTATTTAAATTCAACAACCAACATGAAGACGATTTAATTATATTATATCAATCTAAATATAATAATTATATGTAGATAATAAAAAATATTTGCCTACTAGGTTACGTAATTTATTTATAAATTTTATTTAAATTAAATTTCAATGTATTTAAACTAAAATAATAATAATAATGATACATTATTTTTTTCTTTTTCTAGCAAGGTGTTAAAAGAGTATGAAAACAAGATATAACTCCTAGAGAATAATGGTATTGTGGTGATGAATTTCATAATTTTTTGGGAAGTTCTTACAAATTTCCCTCTTGATGAGGATAGGGGAGCGATATAACTCATTGGTAGAGTGTCACCTTGATGTGGTGAAATTCATCATTTCAAACTTAATTATCCCTAAACCTAATGTGAGTTCTATTTTATTTGTTTTACTCTTTTTTATCATGAGAAAAAGAGGCTAGGGGGTTGACATAAGAGAGTAAGGATGGTTGTAATATCAAATAGAATTTAACACCCACACGAATGAAAATATGATATATAACATATCATTAGAAGGTTGATATAAATCATTTTAATGAGAAATTTATCCTAAAATGTAGGATCTATCTTAGAATATAGTATAAAATTTTAATTGAAAGTAAATAAAATGAGTTACTTATAATTGGCTTGATAATGAGTTATATTATCTATATAACATGTTATTACATGACATTTAAAATTAAAATCATAAATAATAATGGGTATATGGATTTAAATTATCCATTTTTAATTAAGGACTTCAAGGTAAGGGAACACCTACCAAAAAAATTAAGTTTCCATTTAACTTTGCTTATTAAAGAAAGTGTAAAGCTTGATTTATTAATCTTATATTTCTAAAACTAATATTCATTCTAAGAAGAATTCAATGTTATTTTGAACAAATTAAAATATTGACGATGATAACATCTTTAAGAAAGATGTTATATATGTGTGTATATATAAATACATGTGTGTATAATGTATATACATACATACATATATGTATATATAGATATATGTACACACACATGTGTGCACACACACACACATAATTCATTAATCAACTTTGTCCATGTGAAGAAGGGGGCTATAAGTAATAAGTAATGGAACTCTAAATTTCATTAAGATTTTGATCCTAGATTAGAATTAATGCTAGTGACATGCTTAACACATATAAGTTGGAAAAAATATAACATTCCCAATGTTCAACTTTAAAAAAATTCTAATTTTTTACCCATAAGTGATTAAACCATGATGCCATCACATAGCATTTAAAATTTTCTTTTCTAAAACAAATATAACATGCACATTTGAAATAAACATTATTCCAAAATTCCATTGCATTTCACCTTAATTTCATAATCTTTCCAAAGTAATGATTTCATATAGAATAATCTCAAGTTTTACATTCATGTTTACAATCTTCCATACAAATGGTTACAAGAGTACATATATAGCCTTATGAGCTTCTGGCAGTAGAAATACATATGGTTCAAGTAAACCCCCTTCAAATATTCACCCCCATTTGATGAGGAGAAGCATCACTCAAGCACTTTTCTGCCAAACTCAGACTTACTGTGGTCCCCCACACATCTACCAAATAGAAGATGGCCCTACCCTTTGACGAAGAGATTGGTTTAGTAACCCCATAATACTATCCTTTCCTAAGCTTGGTGTTGTGTCCTACAAACTAGAACTTTCCAATACAACATGGTTATAACCTACATGTATGACAATCCCAGACTAGAATTCATAACTAGATCACAATGAATTAACAGTGTAAATGGTGGCAACTTACATTACTTTGGTCAAAGAATTCATCACTCAGCTATTTTGAGTGAGAGTCAGATGTCCTATTCCCACACCTTCCTAGCTCGATTTGTAATGACCACACATATTCCATGCATAGGCTATCCCCTTCACTGGATTATCCTAACCCCAGGAATAACCTATTTTCTCTTACTAAAATATAATCAACTATAATAATTAAAACTAATTCATAAATTAGACTTTCACAAACTCCTTCAAAAATCAAACTATATCTATATAAGCTTGATCTTTCATAGTTTATAGTAATACACTCAAATGCTCATTCCTACATATATAATATGCTAATATAATCCGCATATATGGATTTAACACAACAACTCAACATCTTGTGTACTTTCCATGAAGTAAATAAACACGGTCCTATAAAGAAACTAAATTTCTCTTTCCAATCAATTCAAACAAAACAATAAAATCATGCAACCTTTTCAACTTAAATATAAAATAGAGTAGAAAACTAGCATTCCTGTAATCAAGAAGCTCTGATTGAATATTATGGTTTCCTAGCACAGCCTGATCACCAAAAAAAATTGTAAATCATTTCCTTGACCAATTCCCAAAATACAACTTTCTCAACCTCTCTAACTCACTCTTAAAAACCTCACAACTCAGAAATGCAACAAAGTAACTCTCAAAAAATTTAGAAAATAAGAATGTAAGAATGTGTCCCAATGAAGAAGAATGTCCCCCTATTTATACAAAAACCTAAGCACTCTAAGGCTTAAACAAGTTCCCAAAATTTCCACTTCTCACACTCATAGGTTCGACTCAGCTATGAAGATTCAAGGTGGAAGAATAAAAATGATGACTATTTGCTCAAACTCAGCCAGTCATTGTAATCTCATGACAGCGGAGTGATTTAATCATAAATGCAAGGACAATGTTTCTACAGGTCGACCATTACTAGCCAGCTTCATACGTGACTTATTCTCATATTCCACTTGCCTCATACATAGGTTATGAATTGCAAAAAATACTTCTAAAAAGATGAGGATAATTCATACTTTGGTGCCACATATTTACTATGCACCCTATTTACTTGGTTGTTATTAGCAAAGACTAGGTCAAAGTTTTTTATGTGTTGTTAGTCATTCTCTCTTCACAGTATTTGACTAAGTCTTCTATGCAATACTCATTCCACGGTTTGCTTTATTTCCATGCACCATTCATAATAGCATTGCCTTGGTTTATATTCTCAGCATTTTAAAATATTTCAAGCAATGTTTAATTTATGTGCTATGATTAAATGTAGAGCATTTCCCTTAGTTTCAACGCCTTTATACTATGTATATAAGTTGTGCTTCATGTATTGTATATGATGTGTTTTCAATGATATGTGTGCAATAACATTTCAACACTATATGAGATTTTAGCGTATATTAAATATATATATACACACATAACATAACATGTATATATGTGTATATTTATATAAATCTTCACTTATAAATTTGTATTATTCAATATTGAATATTTACACATATACATATTCACATATTCTGCATATTAACACATGCATATATATGTATGTATATACATATGTATATATATATATATATATCAATATATGCTTCTATGGACATTTCCTTTTTGTCAAAACCTATGCGTATATATATATATATATATATATATATATATATCATGCTTTGATAATTAAACACATACAAAGAAAAACTCACGCAAGGAAAAATACTCAATCACATAATCTGAATTCTAAAACATTCACAAACAAGATTATAATGTTATCTAAACCATACTCAGACAAGGCTAAGGACAACTTACCATTTCCCAAACAATTGACTCAACATCACTAAACTAGAAGTGAGTGTGTGAAAGCTCAATTAGGCTCGTTAAGGGTTACTTCTAGACCAAGTTCTTCTCCTGAGTGATACTTCCCCTCTCTTCCAGAGGATTGAATATGTCCCTACACCCAACTTAGCGCATTGCAATAGTAGTTAGTTGAATCAATTACAACCATCTACATCATATATTTCATAGACAAAATCATTATACAACATCAATTTGAATCAAACATTTATTTATTGCATTTCCAAGATACATAAAGTATAAACACATACATTTAAAGCATTTTCACTCATCTAGGTAAAATTAAATAAGTAAAAGAAAAATGTGGTGTAACACAAAAATTAATGTTTTCATTAGCAAATGGGTGAGTAGCATGTAAGAGTTTTCCCTTGGGAGGGAAGCAGTAGTTAGAAACAATTATTAATACCCCATAGACTTAGTACCTCCTAGAGGTAGGCTAGGAATCAAAAGAAAGGAATCTTCTCACAAAGAGGGCCTCATGTTTGATTAGCTAGTTGGTAATGCAATGACTTACCAAGACTCTAATCAGTCACTAGTTTGAGAAGATAACAACCAAATTGGGATGAAAACACAACCCAAAACCCTATGGTAGGAAACAATGAGGATATTTTTGCAATGGGAAAATCCTTAAAGAGAAATGTCATGTGAAGGAAGAAGGACCACATGGGGCGTTGCCACAATAGTGTGTCTCACTTTTGGGATGTGTTGATTTTTACCTAAAATCATTGTTTTTAGAAAAACTAATGATTTAAGTCTTGAGATGCTTCATATAAAGGGTTTTAATTGAAGAGGGAAAGATAAGACCCCCTTAGATAAAACCCCCTTGGATAGAACCCCTCTTGTATTAAATCATAACCACAATAGAGTCTCCTTCGCACCTATCAAAATGCTAGAAAAAACCACTTTTTCTTTACATTTTGAGGGATTACCTAATGTCATTTAAAAATTATATTTTGTAAGATTGTAGGCTCCGAAATGAGTTTTCTAACAAGTATCTAGTTTTGATATATTTTCATTTTATCATGTATTTAATTTTCAATTTTTACTAAACATAGGTTTTTCTTTGAACATCAAGCACTTTGTTGTGCAGAGGTGGAAAAATAGTAAACGATTGTAAAAAAAAATCAAAAAATACCCTTTCCCTAGGTATCGATGTCCTTATTTCACCAAAAAAAGAAAAAATGGATTTTGATATATACACAACAACTTAGTTTGTACAACACACACATATGTCTGAATTATTGTTCCAGTGACTTCAAAAATTAATTTATTTTTTTTAAATATGAAACAAAAAATTATGAAAAAATATCCTTTCCCTAGATATTGATGTTCAGAATCTATATTTAAAAATTTAGAATTTAATCCTTTATAGAAAAAATGTTATGTTGTATGACACAAACGTTACTTTCTGAAAATGTTGTTTTCAGTTTAAATCTTGTTATTAAAGGATATGTTGAATGATTCATGATTTATTTCAAAAAAATTAAAAAATATATATATTTAGAATCTACACACAAATTGCCATAAATCAATAGTTTACATCATCTTCAAATTCTTAATGGTTTAACTCTTATAGGTCTTAGAAGATGAAGATTCAGTTAAAAATATTGATGTAAATGTCCATCTTTGAGCAAAAAGTGAGACACAGTATTGCAATTTCACCCCATGCCATAAACTTATTTTCTTCTGGAAGAATAAAAAACTATGTCTAAGTAATAAACATTAATTGATGTTGTGCTAGTATTCGTGGTAAAATAGATGAGTAAGTGTTATCTAGAATTATTGGTCATAAAGTGTCTATAGGTGGCTTTTCAAGTCCATTGTCAAATCCCAATGTTAAACCTTGGACAAGGGGTGGAAACTACCAAGCTTCAATGCAATATAGGAAAAAGGAATTTCTCGTAAAGGGTTTTGTTGGGTCATCATTGACACTTCAAGATGAAAGATAGGGGAGTGAATTGGACTAGCCTTAATAGTACTAGCCATAAATGATGGATGCTAACTAACGTGTGCATGATTCGACATAATGTTGTTGCTAATGTATTAAATATCATGCATAGGAAGTGTATTAACAAGAATGAAATTTAAAGGAATCAACAAGAGCTTGTTGAAAGCAATGAAGCATGTGACTTAATTTTATGCAAAATGAGGAACCTTACAAAGAATTAACCCAATACAAATTCCTTTTTAATGTAATCCAATAATTCTAATTGATCTCTTCTTTTTTCGTCACAACTAATTTATGCTACAATAAATGATTTTGTGGGCTCACATTTTCTCAACAAGTGGTATCAAAGCCTTTATTTTTGCAACTACTATGTTAGGACTTGGTGTTTATTTTTGCAACATCAAATGGAGAAGGTTTTGAATGCCAGGTTCAAGTGGAAAAGTTCATGGGAAGAACAAATTTGAGTAATGAAAACTTAAGATGTGTGATTTTTTGGTGCAACAAGGTCTACACAAGGCATTGGTAGGTAAGTCAAACAAACTTCTCAATATGCGTAATGAATATTGGTAAGATCAAGATACAAGATTATTAGCACAATATGGTTGTGTTCAAAAAATAATTTTCTTTTCAATATTGTTGGAGAGTTAACAATAGTAGGCTTATGGAGTAGAAATACAAAATCCTTGACAAACTGAATCTACTTGAAGAGATTGTTATACAGTTTGTGAATGAAGGAAGGTACCAAAAATTTTGATCATTTAATTTTTTGAGTACTCTTATGTTCCAATTAACTATTATAGGTGTAAGAATCAAAGAGGAAGACAAGGAAATCAATTATTATATTCATTGTCTAAATCATAGAGACACTTAGTCACTTTTATTAACTTTAGCACAACATACACTCTTGATTTTTAGTTTTTGGTGGGAGTCTTGTTGTCTAAGGAGGTGCTAGGGAAATCAGGAGGTACATCCAAATATAAGTCAAAACGTAGAAAGAGTAAGGGAAATTTTTGGTACTATAATAAATTAGGGAATCTCAAGAAATTTTTTTGGAGAAAAGAGAGGCCAATGATGGGTCCACAAAGGAAGCTAATCCAGTTGAGACAAGTCTAGGTATATTTGATGAAGTAATATCTATTTGTAATAATTCATAATATCATGAGGAATGGCTATTAGAATTTTTTTCTTCACATCAGATGTGTCCACATAGGAGTTGGTTTTCTTCTTACCAAGCTATTGACAACAATGATTTTCTTATGGGAAACAATGTTTCTTGTAAGACTATTGGGATTTGGAGTATTAAGATTAAAATGTTTGATGGTATTGTAAGGACATTGATAGAGGTAAGACATACCAAAACTTTAAAATAATTGATATTCTAGAGGTTACAAATTTACAAGTCAAGGTGCAGTATTAAGGGTGTCCAAGGGTATTTTGGTGATCATGAAGGATATGTAGATTGGGAAACTTTAAAATATAGAAGGGAGTATTGAAATAAATGAAGCATCAGTGATATGTAAGGAACTAAATGAATCTACTCATTTATGGAATCAACAACTATTCCATATGAGCAAGAAAGAGCTAAAGGTATTGATAAACCATAAGTTACTTCCAAATTTAAAATCTCTAAATTAGAATTTCTACAAGTATTGTCTTTGGGAATCAATGTAGATAGAAGTTTAAAATACATAGTCATACAAGGGTATTCTAGACTATATTCATTCAGATGTTTGGGGGTCATCCTCTATAGTTCTTTTGGAGGATATTCATACATTGTTACATTTATAGATGAATACTTTAGAAAGGTGTGGGTCTATATTCTTAAAAGAAAAGTTGATGTGTTTAGTATTTTTAAGCAATTTAGAGTCCTGGTTGAAAAGAGCATTGGAAAGTCAATCAAACATTATAGAAAAAATAATGAGGATAAGTTAACATCTTTGGAATTTAAAACTATTATAAGGAATTTATAATTGAAAGGCATAAAACCATAACTTACACTCAACAAAATGGTGTTGTTGAATGCATGAAGATGACTCTTTTAGAGAAATTAAGAAACATGCTCAGTAATGTCAAGTTGTAGCAAGAGTTGTGAGTAGTAGTCACTAAAACTTTCTATTTGGTAAATTGATCTCCATTAGTTACAATAGACTATAAGGTTCCCGACAAGGTATAAACAAATCACTCTTGTGATTACTCAAATCTAAAAGAAAATGGTTGTGATGCATATGCTCAAATTTATAAAAATCAACATTCCAAGTTGGACCCCATATCAAAGAAGTATATTTTGTTGGTTATGGTGATGGAGTTAATGGATACAATATGTGGGATCTTATTGCCTAAAAAATCATCATTAATAAAGATGCATTTAATAAATCTCTTCTCATAAAATTACACATAGGAAAAGTTGATTTGAAATAGGAACAAGTACCATAACATCAACAAATTCAATTGGAAATGCATCCATCTATATAAAATAGAGAGTGAGAAGAAGCTTCTAAAGATGAAGTTAACACAAAAAATATACAAGAAAATGTGGAAATAGCACAACCAACTCTAAGTAGATATACATGAGTCAAAACTTCTCCTAAGAGATATGGTGATTATGGTTTATCTATTACTCTTTTTCTAATGATGAGAAACCTAGTTGTTATCCAGAAGCAATGGATGGTATTGAAAGAAATGGAAAATAGCAATAAAAGAAGAAATAGGTGCCTTAGAGAAGAATAAAAATGGGAGCTGATAGAACTCCAGAAGGACAGCAAAGTTGTTGGTTGCAACTAGGTCTACAAATTAAAGAAGGGTGTTGATGAAAATTTGTTATGTTATAAGTTGTTAATCTTGCTTCTATTCAGGTAGTTTTAGCACTATTTTCCTTACTTGATCTTGAGTTAGAGCAGCTAGATGTTAAAACAACATTTTTAAATGAAGATTTGGATGAGAATATATATGTGGAACAACCATAAGGTTTTGTTTAGTATCACAAAATAATTCTTTACAAACTCAAGAAGTCATTATATAACTTGAATCAATCACCCAAGCAATGGTACAAGAATTTTGATTCATTCATGATGAGAAAAAATTTTACAAGGAGTATGACTATTATATTTATCTCAAAAGTTTAAAAAGTGGTTTATTCATTATATTGGTATTAAATGTTGACAATATGCATGTAGCAAGAAAAATCATGGTTGAGATCAGAAATTTAAAGACTCAAGTGGCCAGGACAATTGATATGAAGGATCTAGGAGCAACAAAAAAAATTTTGGGCATGGAAATACATAGACATGAAACATGGAAAGATTTTGTTATCACCACAGAAGTATGTGTAGAAGATCATCATAAGATCCGGTATGAAGAATGTGAGATCAATGAATATCCTTTTGGCTTCCCATTTTAAGCTTTCTTAAAGCTTATGTTCTAGCAATAAAGAATAAAAGGATTATATGTCTTTTGTACCATATGCTAGTGTAGTAGGAATTTTAATTTGTGTGATTATTTATGTATAGGAGTGTTGTTAATAGATACATGGAAAATTTAGGTTGAGAGCATTAGGCAATAGTGAAATGGGCGCTTCTTTATCTTTGACACAAGTGATTATTGTATCACCTACAATGATGCAATGATTCAACTTGTAGTTATGTTGATTCAAATTTTGTAGGTGATTTGAATAAAAGGAGATCTACTTCAAGATATATTTACTCTTCCAGGAGGACCTATTTGTTGGATGTCAAATATTTAAGGAAATTTTGTTTTATTTTCTACTGAAACAGGGTATATGGTTCTCACATGCATGCAAAGAGACAATTTGGTTAAAGGGCATATTGGTGAGTTTGGAAGAGGGCAGGACAAGGTGAATGTACATTATGATATTCAAAGTGTTATCCATTTGACTAAAATTCTAATATCACAATAGAACCAAGCATACTATGGTTAAATACCATTTTGTAAGACATACTATTGATGGAGGTGGAGTAGTAGCTCTTGAGAAAGTGCATACACAAGAAAATTGTGCATACATGTTTACAGAACCAATACTATTAAAAAATTAAGGTGGATTTTGACTTCTCATGGCTTGCAAAAAGGTGATGATAGGGAAGTTGTATTGTAACAACAATATAAAGAAAAAATATTTTTAAAAAAATTATTGTTTCCTTATGAGTAAAATCTACTTTTTTCTAAGATTGATCATAGTCGTTATGTGAAAGATAATATATATATTTGTAGCCTTGAAAGGAAAATCAATTTGTAATAGCAACTATGTGAGGATTGTAATTTTTCCTTTGAGCAATAAATATACTAGTTAGTACTTTTCCCCATGGATGTTTCCTCGACACATTGATAGGGTTTTACCACATAAATCCATGTCTTGTTGAATGTGATTCAATTAATCTATTTTATCTCTTCTTCTTTTTGCAACTAATTTGGCTTGCAATATTATATGATTATGTTGGTTCATGTTTTCTCAATGACTAGAGAGAAGTTGTAACAAGGTAGCCATATTAAAGTGGAAGGTGCAGCTGAATTACTTCATTTTCAAGGAAAAACAATGATTGTCGAGCTCATGCGCTATTACAATTGTGAAAGATAGTGACACAAGGATACATTTGCAAGAGATGGAGTCTTTCATTTTTTTTCAATAGTGAAGTTTATAACTTAACAATAATGTAACTAAGAGTGAAGTTTATAAGTGAGCTCATTATCCTAGATCAAGACAAGAAGATGGTTCATTTTTTGTGCTTGTATTAGTTTATTAAAATATATATATATATTTCATTTGAAATAGAGATCATTTCAATAATTTCTCAATTTCCCTTTTTAAACAACAAAAATGTTATAATTAGTAAAAAAGTTATTTTAGTTTAACAATTTTATTTATTTTTATTAATAAAAACTTGTGTATTATTTAATTTTTAATATAGTTCATGATTCAAAAAAAAAGTCAATATTGAATTAATTTTGATTTCAAATTAACAACGAAAGAAGAGAAAACATAAAAAAGGTGCAAGCGAGCAAGAGGTTTTCTATTGCCTTTGATAGAGCTTCCTCCTACCAAGTAGGCCTACTAGGCTATTAGCTTAGTAGTAGAGCGCTCCCTTCGTAAATGCATCATTGTGCCTAGGTTATGAATACACTATTAGCCATGCAAATAGTTGAATTTACTCATCAATGCTTGACCCAAAAATGTGGATCTAATACACATGTCATTATATCTATCATGATGAAGACAAAAATAAGAAATATCATCCTAAGAAAGTAAAAAGAGGGGGAGGGGAGGCAAGAGGTGGTATGTAAAATGGGGGAAAAACTCATTTGTTAAATTAAAAGCATCAAGTTCCCAAAGTTCATGATAATCAAGTGTCAATTTCTAGATTGAAACTGTGTTAATTTTTTACATCAATGTTTTGGATCATACTCCATGATCCATCATCAGGATGATCTACAAGAAATAAAGAGAGAGAGTTTGAAAGAATAGGAAGAAAACTTGAAGGTATAAAAAGGTGAGGATTGGGTTGGCCAGATGGGAAAAACCATAATTTTTAAAGATCAGATCAATCAACTGTTCCCAACCACAGGGAAAATGAAACATAATTCATAGATCAATTTATGAATGTTTCTGTTGGGAAAGGGTATGCCATTAGAGCCTTGTTTCATCTTACAATGTCTTTACTCATTTTATGTGTTACGGATGTCCCTTAGAGAATTTTAGTGCAATCAATTTTCTTCTAATTTGGTTAGGTCTTAGATAAATAATGGAGTGTGACTTGATAGAGTTATCATTTCCAAGCTAGAAAATTATTTCCCCTTAATGGAGTTACGTATTTTGTATGGTTTGTACATTATTTGTATATTTTGGTTGTGTAAAATAGTGATCATATCATTTTATAAAATTAAAATATAGAGAGAAATCAACTTTTGGGGTGACTATCAGCGTGTCTAGAAATATAAAATAATAATAACATTTTTTTAGACTTGACTGTTACTAAGACAAGGTCATTTGCTATGCTTTGAAAACTTGATCACTTACATCCATGTTTCAAGAAGCAGTACAAATCAAAGGAAATGTAACATAACATTGAAAAATAAAAATAAAATAATAGAGATTGATATCACTAATGGGTTGAAAGTGATAATGTGGGAAGCTTACTGTATTGAAAGCATACCTTTTTGGATGCCACCAAAATAACTTAGTAAATGGCTACATGATATATGAGTGATGTAGGTAGCAATTAGTTGGACTGCTTAAAGATAAAATGGTAGTGATTACATTTGAAGATATAATAAAGCAAACAATACTGAGAAAGACTAAAATAGTTTTTCTGGTACAAATAGTTGGAGTCCTCTCTTCTTTGTATGTACTTGTCATCAAGTAATAATAAAAAATTAGTTATTAATAAATTGGTTTTGAAGAAACAAAAAAAATTATGTTTTTAAAATAAAATTTGATCTCTCTAAAATGAACATGTAAAATATTAATTTAATAAATTTTAAAAATTATTTCTTATAAACATGATTGGTTAAAAAAGTTGTGATATGAACTATTACTTTATCATTTTTTTAATAATAACAAGTACTAATAAATGTTTTAATAAAAATACTACTTGATAAGGTTTGACCAAAATTTATTAATTTTTTTAAAATTTATATTTATATTTATATCTTATCATTATTGCACTGTTTTTGTATTAATGTTGTATTTAATGTCAAATTTGTATTATAATATTAACATTTACAAAATAATTAATCAAGGAAGTTGAAGGGGTCGAGAGGGTTCTGGTTGTGTGTGTGAAAGGATTGTTGGTGGGGTTTCTTTAGCCTATTCTAGAGGAGGTTTGTCCCTCCTCCACACTCATTCATCATTGTTCCAAGGTACAACCTCCCTACCCTTCGTCTAGTTTTCATTTTTGCTTGCTTTGCTTATCGTGGGTGTGACAGGGATATCTCTCTATTTTCTTGGTTTATTTTTAGATGTATGGAATTCAGGGGGTGGTGTGTTAATGATGAAGGGGAATACGAATCCCCCAAATAATGATTTAAATGAATCTGGGAAAACAAAATATGGCACCTTGCCTCTGAAAACCTTCAGAGATATCGTTGCAGGTGAAAGAAGTCATCTGTCGCAAGGTGCAAATTTTGTGGTTGAAGGTGTTGAAGATGTCAAGGAAGATGGATGGGAGGAAAAAGGTAAGCAACCCCTTAATCCTCCTAAAAAAGCAGTCTTGATTCCTAATGAGGTATTAGATGAACCAATTTATATTGAAGATGCAAGGCTTTCAAAATTTGCAATTTTCTTTATTGTCGTTGATATCAATAGGCTTTCGGAAAGGAAGTACATGGATGAATGGTTCCACAATGTCTAGGAAAATAAATTAGGGTTTCATTTTTACTATTGTTGAATGGTGCAAAAAGGATTGTATTCAATTTTCTTTAATAGTCGTAACTATCAAGAAGAAGTAATCAAAAAACAATTTTGGAGTGTTGGGAAAATTATTTTCCGTGCCTTAGCATGGCTTCCCAAGGCACTGGAAGAGGAAGTGTTGGAATTATTCAGTCCAAGATGGCTGGTAATAAAATGGGTCCCCCCTGACAATGGAAATTTTTTCTTCTTTTGCTAGAACCATATGGGAATATCTTGAAATTAGATGATACTAAAGCCCCACTGCCACACTCAGATGCAAGGGCCCTGGTATCTTTGTATCTAGGGGTTGATCTCCCTAAAAAATTGAAGATAAAATTAAAAAATGGCAACATCATTTGTGACTAGGAAACCCTAGGTGCCAGGCTCAATGCCTGTTATCTTTGTTGGAACAAGGGCCACATTAGGAGGAATTATCCTTTAATTAGGAACAAAACCAATAATAATTCTGCTCAGCAAAAAAGGAAAAACTATTGTACCACCCCCAATAAAGCTTGGGGTGGTTGAGGATAGTGAAAACAACATGGAGGAAATGATGGACTACAGTCCCACTCCGTAAGATTTAAAAAGAAACTTTGCACCCTCAAGCCCTAATTCTATTGATGGGATAAACTGTGATCCTCTTAAGAAATTGGTTGTGGACACAATAAAGAATAATAATGATTCATCCTAGATAGAAGATAATATGGAAACCCTAATGCAAGAGATTAATAACAATCACCTGATTGAAAACTTGGAGGGGCAGGAAACAAGGCAAGAAACCACTACCAAGTTGTCGGGAGACATTGAACCTCCCGCTTAAAATCAGGAAAACTAATAAACCAAAGGAGAATAATGAAAAACAAGTAAAAGAAATATACTCTTTCAATTCAAAATGATTCAAAGAAGGAAAATTGTTTTAAATCATGGTGATGATAATCAGGTTGCTATAAACATTCCAGAAAGTGAATTGGAGGTCCCATCACATGTTAAAAGAACTACAAATGATTTTGAGGGACAGGGGAACTGCCCCCAAAACTCTGATGAGGAATTGGATGGATTACAATCAGATGGATTTGAAGCGGGACCAATGGAATCTACTTCTCTTAACACTATTTATCTAATGAATGGGAATGAGAGACTAGCTAAAATTGTGGTCCCCCAGCAAGAGGTGATTCCTCTTAGCACGTTTGGTGGAGTGATAAGTTCTGATGGTTTTTCTTCTCAATCCGGCATGGACTCTACATATGAAATAGGGGCTTTCTCTACTAAGGATACCACTAATGGGGAGGAGGTCCCCATGGAGGTAGTAGTAAAAAAGACCTAGAGATATAGAAAGAAGAAGTGTCTGGATAACACCAAACAAATTATGGAAAAAGACCTCAATCAATTGCTAAAGGACAAGAGAAAAAAAATCAATGGGATAATTATCCTAACCCCCAATGCCTAAAGGGTGGAATCAGAAAATAGACTCCCTAAATGCTTTAATAATTTTAAAAGTGATAAGGAGTCTCCCCCTAAAGATCAATCATAATGGTCAACTGCATCTCATGGAATGTGAGGGGACTAGAATCCCCAGATAGAAATATGTTCTTAGGAGATTCTTATCGCAAAGGAAAGGAAAGCATTGTGTCCTCTTGCAAGAATTTAAAGCCACTAGCTTTATCTTGGAAACCAATTTGAAAGTGATCTGGAAAGAGGCCTCCCAGTTTGTCACCAAACGTGAAACGGGAGAAGGTGGGGTTGTGATCCTACTAAAACAAGAGTGGGCATAATTTATAACCAATTATGGGGCTTCCCCTTATAACCGATCAGTATGGGTCATTATAAAGAAAAAAATAATCTTTCTTTGGCATATTCTTTGTGCATTCCCCCAATGATTATAAGGAATGGATCCTCATGTGGAACTAGCTATACAGCTTGCAAGACATCCCTTGGATCATCGGTGGAGATTTTAACTTTGTTGAAAGAGGGGAGGATAAGTGGGGTGGCACAGGTCAAGAATGGAAAGGAAATGAGAGGTTTTACTGGCCCTAAGGATGAAATCTAAACTAAAAATTGAAGATCCTATTGAAGGCCAAAAGAAGGAATGAAAAGATATTTGGTTTACTTGGTGTAATGCTCAAAAGGGAGGAAGAGGATATATTACAGGCTTGATAAATTCTATATGAGCAAAGCCTTCTTCTCGACCCTATCGGTGAAAGATGGTTGTGAGGTGGAGGTAAGTCCTTACTCTCTATCAAACCACCACCCGATAAGAGCAAAGTTTTTCCTTAACAAGGGGTTGGCAAAGGTGGCGGATAGTGGTGAAGGATGCTTCCTCAACACTAACCTGCTAAAAGATAAAGATTGTACGAATGCCATAGAATCTCTGAGATCAATCAATAAGTGGATGCACCAAAATTTACATCTCATATAGAAATATGGGAAATTAATACAAAAGGTTTGAGAA
The DNA here is from genome assembly GCA_007258455.2 of Sequoia sempervirens. Lineage (NCBI taxonomy): Eukaryota > Viridiplantae > Streptophyta > Pinopsida > Cupressales > Cupressaceae > Sequoia > Sequoia sempervirens. The sequence goes on from VDFB02180072.1 coordinate 22,037, forward strand.
TCTTGTTTCAAACCATTTGAAAGAAGAGATAGAAGGAGGGAAGCTCTCCTGTAGGATGAGCTACTCCAAGCTAAAACTGAACTACAGTCAAACCCCACAGATGATATGCTAACAAATAGGCTAATTATGGCCAAAAATAGCCTAAGGAAACTACAAACCGCCAAGATCCAAGACTTAAGGGTTAGAGCCAAAATGAATTGGCTGGAGAATGGTGACAAGGGTTCTAAATATTTTGTTAGATACATCAAGGAGAAACTTGTAAGGGATAAAATAGATCAAATCAGGGCTGATGATACCACCCTAGTGAACCAAGAAGAAATAAGAGGGCAATTCTTTCAATTTTACAAGAACCTCTTTACCTCTGAGGATGGCAGTGAGGCTAGTTCCAAATCCAAGGAGAACTCATAAAGAAAATTGTACCGGAAAGAATCAATGAGGATATGCCAATTGAGCTTGGAAAAGAGATCTTACCAAGGATGAAGTAAAGAAATCCATTCTTTCTCTCAAAGATGATAAATCTCCAAGTGCAGATGGTCTCCCAGTAGAGTTTTATAAGACATTCCTGGAATGGATATGTGATGACTTGTACTTGGTTTACAAGGAAGCCATTGATAGAGGTTCCCTCGGAAGAAATATTAATAAGGAAATCATTAAGTTGATCCCAAAGGAGGGTGATAGGTCCTTAGTCAAAAACTGGAGACCTATCACTCTCCTTAATGTTTCCTATAAGATCTTGGCTAAATTGTTAGCTGAAAGACTAGTTGGTGTCCTGCCCTCCATTATAAATTATATCCAAAATGGCTTTATTAAGGGGAGATATATACTACAGAACCTTATCACTAGTTGGGAAGCCATGGGTTGGGCAAAGCAGACAAAGTAATATTTTGCAATGCTTCTCCTTGACTTTTAAAAAGCATACGATAGAATTGAATAGGATTTTGTTTTGATGGTATTGGAGGCTTTTGGCTTTCTCAAGTCCTTTTGTCACATGGTGAAAACCCTCTTCCAAGATGTTACACCTCGAGTAGAGGTAAATGGAATCCTCACTGAAGAGCTCTCTCCCTTGATAGGTCAATAAGACAAGGGTGTCCCCTTGCCCCGACACTATTTTTATTACTTCAGATGCATTACATTATGTTTAAAGGGAGAATTCCTTAGTCCCAAGAGTGAAGGGCATCATTTTTCCATATAATAATGAACTTGTCAACTTACATTTTGTTGATGACACTTCATTACTTATAACACTAGACGAAGAGAATTTGGAGAATCTTATCCAGGAAAGCTAGATATCTTCTACTTGGCTTCTAGGGGAAAAAAATCCCCTACTAAATCCTACCTACTGGGTTGGAAAGAAGTCCCACCAAATTGGTTAAAAGGATATGTTCTACAATAGGGGGGCTTAGAAGCTGGTGAGGTATATAGGCATTCCTTTTGTAGTTGATCCTAATCTAAAAGAAATGTAGCTTTGGATAAGGGATAATATTGAGGGGAAATTGAAAAATGGAACAAACAATTCCTCTCCATGGCTGGAAGGCTTTAGGTGTGTCAAAAAATACTTTCCTCTTACACCATTTACTTTTCCTCTGTTTGGTTATTTAACTCTTATTGGATCAATGCTATCCAGAAAAGGATAAGGGAGTTTTTTGTGGCTGGATGGTAAAGGGAAGAGGAAGAGGCACTTGGCGAAATGGGAATGGTGTACTACTGAAAATTCAAAAGGTGGCCTGGGGTTAAAATACTTGAGGTTACAAGGCATTTCCCTGGCATCTAAATGGGTGATTGGGGCCCTGGAAGGAAGAGAGACATGGAAGGTGCTAACCTGAAAAAATATCCTAAATGTTGTTCCCAAACAAGCAAAGCATGGAAAATTCTTCCCTTCATTGATATCCTTAGTAGTGAATGGACTATGACACTTGCATGTTCTAATGTCTTCAGGATCATTTGGAAGGCTTGGGAAATAGTGAAAAAGAACTTAGCTAACTGTCACTTCATCAAAAGTGATAACAGGATCATCTTGGCCAATAGATCAATCTAGTAGAATTTAAAACATAAAGACAAGCCACTTGCCTTAATCCAAGGCTACTTAGCAAAGGGTTAGGCTCACAAAGGAATTAAATGTTATAATGAAATTATGAAGGATGGAAAACTAAAAGATTGGAATGATCTAAGCACAGAGTTCAATATACCACATAGTAATTGGAGGACATATACTATCCTAAGGGAAGCTTGCAGTGAATTTAAATTCCCTGTGAAAATCAAAATTGCTTAGAACTCTCAATTTAAGGAATTTTAATGGAAAAATGGGAATAATTTAATGAAGATTGTAAAACCTCATCCCGCAACCTCTTTTTTTTTCTTAAAAGGTAAAACAAGATGAGTAAATTATCCTACTCTAACCACATACATCCTCTAGGCTACACAACAGGTCTACATGTGAACACCATTACTTATAAAATTAAACCAACCATAGCATATGAAAGTTAAACCATGATCCAACATACATCAAAGCATTAAACCATTTCAAAATAAAACTAACTCATAGAAATGTATTGAACATATTTCCACATATACAACACCACATAACATCCAATACACCATTAAATCCAATAATGAATAGATCATAAATATTATTACAATTACATCACAAAGGTTCACCTCGATACAAATGAGGTACTACAATTATACATAATGATCCACAATTACAATGAAGAAAGAGAAGAACAACTCCAGAGAACCACATGAGCTCCTCGAACAAGAAGATCCTGCCATCACGAATAGGAAGAGAAACTCAACAGTGTAAGGTGCATGCCACCCAACCATATGGTACCCGTAGGCCCAACCCCATGCTAGGAGATAGTAAAAGGTGACCAAGACAATCCTATTACCTCTAGACATAGGCAACATACAAAATGACACTGTATCAGTAAATACATAACAACACTATACCAGCAAACACACAATAACACGGTACCAGTAAACACAAAACAACATTGTACCAGTAAATACATAACATAAGGTTACATTGCTTCCAGAATTCACTGAATTAAGAACAACCACTGTACAAAATAAATTGATTGTTGTCATAGGAGGAGTGTCATCACAAATGTTGCATTGGTTGTCCAAAGGAGATCTTCTTAGGTCCCGGCCCCCCTCTAGGGTTGTCCTAGTAACCTCTCACAAACCCGGCCCCACATGCACACCAGTGCGGAATCGATTATCTTTCAAGAAGATAAGATAACGATCTTGCCATTCCAGGCCTTCTCGACTCATCTCAAGTCTCATACAAGCCCTTGAGCCAATGAGCGAGGCTAACTATCTTGTTAATGTATGAAACTACTCTATCCCTAATATAGGTTATTTAATTTCCACTGATTAAACTGACTTTCACACAAGTTGTCCTGGGACCACTTTGTGTCCTAGCCCCCATTGAAATCCACTCCCCTATCGACAACACAATAACATATTCCACAACCCAAGGGTAGATAGTGCACAAAATACAATAACAAATATCAATCATTCTGCAAAAACAACACATCCCTATGGATATCCAATATTGAATCCCAAAACGTGCACTACCCAAGAAAGACTCAAAGGGCGAACTATAGTTAGAACAAACCCCTTATTACAAATAACAACTCTGGAAGACTTAAATTCTTGTAAAGACAAATACTTCCCCCCCAATTCACAATTTTAGAAACACGTGCTTTTTAATTACAATTCAAGAAAATGACAAATGCTATCATTCAGATTTCCTAAATCCATTACAATCAATTTCGCACATTAAAATAAACCTTTTAAACATAATTCCATTCAATAAATCCATAGCGATTAAAACAAAAGTTCAGTTTCCAAATCCACAAATATAGATAAAAACAAGTCTCAATCATACTAATAAAATCACTTCATTATAAAATAACAACTGGTGCTTGCATGCACTTAACCATTTAATATTCCTTTAAAAATCATTTACTAACTTCTAATAAAAGAAAATAAATAACTATATTTAAATATATATATATAGAATTAAATATAATTATATATATACATATTAATATATTCTTTAATTATAAAATTAATTATAATTTTCCTAATTTCCTTTTTAAAATAAATACAATGTAACTTCCAAAATAAAATAAATAAATACATATATATATATATTTACACATAAAACATAAAATACATATTATAACTAATATGTATATTATATATTATATGTATAATATATATATACATAAATATATAATATATATATACATAAATATATAATATATATATATATTAAAATAAACAAAGGAAACCCGCGTACGAAATTCATACTGTACTTATTGTACAGACTACGCCAACAAAGTAAGAACTATGGGAGATGGCATTGCTTATGTCAGTGCCTTCCCCACATAGGTGTGGAGGGCATTGCCATAGTAGGCTCGTCCCCACCTTCAAACAAAGGTGGTGATGGGAATTCATTCCCATTGCCCCCTTAATTAAACTATGATTTCATAATTAATTCAACACTGAATCTAGTTCACCGTACGACGATTTTGCATAATTTTGTTTAAAAAATAAAATTTCCTCAGGGAATTTTCAATGCTAAATTAAATACAAGAATTTATACAAAATATATATATGTATATGTACATATATATTACAATATATATGTATATATATATATTTATATTTATATGTAATTAGTCCAATCACTGGTTCAAGTTGAGCCAATAAATTACACAAAAGAAGTTTTCTACAAGAAAGCTCAGAAATTTCATTTTCCCAAATAATTTAAAGAAATAGGGAAACCAAACAGAATAATGATTTTCTACAGATATCTGTAATTCCTTTTGTATCAATCTATTTTGAATGAACAAATTACACAGAGGATTTTTAATTGTTTTCTACAGAGGTTCAACTTTCACGGAAATCTTTTAAAAGAAAGAAACAAGAGCTTCTACATTATAGAAAATATTTTCCTAAACATTTCCAAATTGGATTACAGTAATAAAAACAACTTTTCAATTCAAAATTCACAAAAGCAATAAAGGAACTTGTTCCAGAAGAACTGTTGCCTCAAAAAATGTTGTCGAGCTTCTCTGTAGCTTCAATTTTCCAATGTAGCTAAAGCTTCCTTCAATGCAATTGCCTCTTTCCAGAAAACACAACAATACCACAAGCAAAAATTCTACAGCAAGATTCTAAAACAAAAACCTTTGAGAGGTCCACAATTTCCTTAGCAAATTTTTCAACCAAAAAGAAACCCTTCTTGTGAAACAACTTTCTTCCCTTTTTTTCCAATATTTTTTTTTCCTCCGATAATCAATTTACAACAATAAGATAACAAATTTCTAACTCATAGTTATCCCAACAAAATATCTTTTCCCTCAAAAACCCCAGATATTTTCCAACCTCATGCATTTAAAATAAAATAAAACAATTAATATATTTCAACAAATTTAAATAATCTTATTTATTTAATTCCCACATAATTTAATAATTAAAAGTTTTTAATAACATAACTAATTTAAATTTATTTATTTATTTATTTATTTATTTATTTATTCTAAATCCTTCACAACAATAATTCAAATAATTAAATATTTAAATCAAATACACATTTAATCTACCAAATTAAACTTGCACAATAATAAAATACCCAGAACAACAATGATAAGGCTAAGACCAAAACTCAAACTGACGACACACTATACTAGGGTAAAGGTATGACTAGGTAGCCCATTACTATCTCCCAATATTACTATTGAAGAGTGGACACGCTCAGACCTATGAAACCAGGTGAAGCCATTGCCCTGTACCTGCAAACCTACAACAAAAGAAAAATTCATACATGTATACAGATAATAATTCATACACACTGTGAAGAGAGAATCACGGAAATCACAGTGCATTTGCGAGTGAGTGATGCAATACCGTTCTCTTCACCAATACAATGTCACATCAACTGACGAGATAAAATATCAATTAAACTACAATGAGCATATATAGCAATGTCAACTCAACTAAGCATCTATGCAAACATAAAGTATGTCAAACATAATCACCATGCATATAATGTATCCTCACATCAATATAGTCTATCATCACTCCACTGTCAGCGATAGAATAACAATCACATAAAATAAGGTCTATCAAAGAATCAGAATTATCAGAGAAAACATAGCAAATCGGAGGGGTGTTACATCCTCCCCCCCTAGGACTTGACTTACTCTTGAAAGTCTCAAGCTCAAGTAAACATACATAGTTACAAACCACATCATAAGGCAATAGCTACTCATTAGCATAACAAACACATTCATGAACCAAAAGATACACGCAATCATATTATCCAGCACAGTACTAATTCCATAAATTCAACGTATCATAAACATCAATACATAATGTCACGATCATCAAGATCAAATGACATATCATCCCTCACCATCTAGAATGGTGAAACAACCAACTATAAGGTCTCAAGTGTAAAACATAATATAATAAGTATCAAAGTTTAATAATCATAACATAGTATAAAGTATCAAACCAGCTAAGCAATAGAGAAGGCTCAACAACCCTCTAACAACTATCGAGCTACTCACTGCCCAGAAGAGGACACTCCTCTGGGTCCTCATCAGAATCCACTACCATAATAATGGAAGCAGAAGACTGAGCACGAAGGCTCTCCTTCTCTTCCTTGGACAATAGGGGATCGTTAGATCTTGGTAGTCTTTCCTGCCTTTCCTTTCTTCTTTACAGACTTTGACTCTCCCATCCCTGCACACAAACAGGGGTAAACATTAGACTCAAAAAAAACTCAAATCACAACAATCCACACTACACCAATGTCCATAATGCATTCCCCAATAGGAAGGATATCGGTGCATTGCACACTACACCAAGGGTCCTATCCTTTCCATTGGTTTTTTGCACCATTCGACCAACACCACCTAACGACAACTTTTGGGTAGACAAGGAAGAACAACCCAAAAGGAAAAACATAAACTAAAGAGTACCACACCTTGGTGCTCGGTCCAGTAGTTATCCACCGCGGTAAACACCCTATGCGATCTACTTGCATCACCTACTGTCGGCTCTAAAGCCCCTGCCCTCAGAGTATATCCTGATGTGTCCTTATTGGGACACTGTCGTGCTATGTGACCTTGTTGGCCACAAGCAAAACACCTGATACCCCTGCCAAAACCTCCACCTCCAGAAAGTGCACTGGATGGCTAAACACTACCCCTAAAGGTAGACTAAGTACTTTGTGTTGGTTGTGAATTACTGAAGTGTTTGACATGCCTCTAGTTCTGGTCACCCCCTGACTGAAATTTTTCATTCTTTCTAGGTGGAAAATCCTTTCATTTTCCGTGCAAGTTCTGGTACTGTCCACTCTGTGTAGGCACCTATTGCATCCTAGGTAATCCAACTCCCAATGTCTGGCCACTACGTCCACTAATCATAAAAAAAGAACTCTATGTCGCCTGATAGACACGATTACGATGAGCTCGTAGCCGACTCCGTTCTCTCTTCTTCTGAAACCAAATACCACCTTGTTGGGACTGAGAATTCTTATGTTATAACAGTGGGGGTTGCTGCTTCTCACCCTTAACAGGTTCCTAATGTCCCTTGGGAGCTTGAGATTGACCACCTTGAGATTCAACACCAATGGAAGGTGCACTGCCAATCTGAACCTCTATTTGTCCAACTAAGACCATAGCTAAATTCTCGTCAACAATTTGAGCCTTGTCCACAGCTACCACCATGGTATTCAACTCATGGGGAACATGGGGAGATGAATCTTGTTGACTACCTCTGCAACCTCGCCTAAATAACATGATCCTACACAAACGTACCATGACATAAGACAAGGTATGCAACTTAAATCCTACGCAAAAACTTAAAGGTTTCCACATTAACCCAGAGTTCCCAGTGTTTAAACCTAGGCTCTGATACCAAGTATAAAACCTTGTCCCGCAACCTAGAGGATGATGCAACACTGCAAAAGCACAACTAATTTTGTTTTTCTTAAAAGGTAAAAAAAGATGATTAAAGTATCCTACTCTAACCACATACATCCTCTAGGCTACGCAACGTGTCTACATGTGAACACCATTACTTATAAAATTAAACCAACCATAGCATATGAAAGATAAACCACAATCCAACATACATCAAAGCATTAAACCATTTCAAAATAAAACTAACTCATAGAAATGTATTGAACATATTTCCATGGATACAACACCACATAACATCCAATTCACCATTAAATCCAATAATGAATAGATCATAAATATTATTACAATTACATCACAAAGGTTCCCCTCGATACAAATGAGGTACTACAATTATACATAATGATCCACAATTACAATGAAGAAAGAGAAGAACAACTCTAGAGAACCACATGAGCTCCTTGAACAAGAAGATCCTACCATCACGAATAGGAAGAGAAACTCAACAGTGTAAGGTGCATGCCACCCAACCATATGGTACTCGTAGGCCCAACCCCATGCTAGAAGATAGTAAAAGGTAACCAAGACAAACCTATTACCTCTAGACATAGGCAACATACAAAACAACACTGTACCATTAAATACATAACAACACTGTACCAGCAAACACACAATAACACAATACCAATAAACAAAAAACAACACCGTACCAGTAAATACATAACATAAGGTTACATTGCTTCCAAAATTCACTGAATTAAGAAAAACCACTGTACAAAACAAACTAACTGTTGTCATAGGAGGAGTGTCATCACAAAGGTTGCATTGGTTGTCCAAAGGAGATCTTCCTAGGTCCCGGCCCCCCTCTAGGGTTGTCCTGGTAACCTCTCATGAACCTGGCCCCACATGAACACCAGTGAGGAATCGATTATCTTTCGAGAAGACAAGATAAAAAAATTTCCATTCCATGCCTTCCTGACTCATCTCAAGTCTCATACAAGCCCTTGATATAATGAGTGAGGCTAATTATCTTGTTAATGTATGATACTACTCTACCCCTAATATAGGTTATTTAATTTCCACTGATTAAACTGACTTTCACACGAGTTGTCCCGGGACCACTTTATGTCCCGGCCCTCGTTGAAAGCCACTCCCCTATTGACAACACAATAAAATATTCCACAACCCAAGGGTAGATAGTGCACAAAATATGATAACAAATATCAACCATTTTGCAAAAACAACACATCCCTATGGATGTCCAATACTGAATCCCAAAAGATGCACTACCCAAGAAAGACTCAAAGGGCGAACTATAGTTACAACAAACCCCTTATTACAAATAACAACTCTAGAAGACTTAAATTCTCGTAAAGACAAATACTTCCCCCCCTAGTTTACAATTACAAAAACACGTGCTTTTTAATTACAATTCAAAAAAATGACAAATTCTATCATTCGGATTTCCTAAATCCATTACAATCAATTTCGCACATTAAAATAAACCTTTTAAACATAATTCCATTTAATAAATCCATAGCAATTAAAACAAAAGTTCAGTTTCCAAATCCACAAATATAGATAAAAACAAATCTCAATCATACTAATAAAATCACTTCATTATAAAATAACAACTGGTGCTTGCATGCACTTAACCATTTAATATTCCTTTAAAAATCATTTACTAACTTCTAATAAAACAATATAAATAACTATATTTAAATATATATATATATAGAATTATATATATACATATATATACATATTAATATATTTTTTAATTATAAAATTAATTATAATTTTCCTAAATTTCCATTTTAAAATAAATACAATGTAACTTCCAAAATAAAATAAATAAATACATATATATATATATTTACACATAAAACATAAAATACATATTATAACTAATATGTATATTATATATTATATGTATAATATATATATACATAAATATATAATATATATATTTTAAAATAAACAAAGGAAACCCGCTTACAAAATTCATAGTGTACTTATTGTACAGACTGGGCCAGCAATGAAAGAACCGTGGGAGACAATGCTACCTTTTTCAGTGCCTTCCCCACATACGTGTGGAGGGCGCTACCATATTAAGCCTATCCCCACCTTCAAACAAAGGTGGCAATGGGAATTCATTCAGTGCTATGAGTAAACTATGATTTCACAATTAATTCCAACTACTAAATTTAATTCACCATCTTGGCCGTTTTTGCATTGGCCCTTAAAAGATAAAATTTCCTGGGAGAAATTTCAATGCTAAAATTAAATACAATAATTTATATAGTATATATATATGTATATGTACATATATATTACCAATATATATGTATATATATATATATATATATATATTTATATATATAAATATAAATATATACATATATATATATATATTATCTCTCAATTAATCCAATCAACTGGTTCAAGTTTAGACCAATAAATTACCTGAGAGAAGTTTTCTCTGAGGGCTTCGAAATGTCATTTTTCAAAACATTTGAAATAGGAAATAGGCAGAATATTGGTTTTTTTTCTCTGAGATATCTATAATTCCTTTTGTATCCAATCTATTTAGGATGAATAAAATTACACAAAAGGATTGCAATTGTTTCCTCTGAGAGGTTATCTTTCATGGCAATCTTTTAAAAGAAAGAAACAAGAGCTTCTACAGTATAGAAAATATTTTCCTAAACATTTCCAAATTGCATTACAGTAATAAAAACAAATTTTCAATTCAAAATTCACAAAAACAATAAAAGAACCTATTCCAGAAGAACTGTTGCCTCAAGAAATGTTGTCAAGCTTCTCTATAGCTTCAATTTTCTAATGTAGCCAAAGCTTCCTCCAGTGCAATTGCCTCTTTCCAGAAAACACAACAATACCATAGCCAAGAATTCTATAGCAAGATTCTAAAACAAAAAACTCTGAGAGATCCAAAATTTCCTCAGCAAATTTTTCAACCAATAAGAAACCCTTCTCGTTAAACAACTTTCTTCCCTTTTTTCCAATATTTTTTTTCCTTCGAGAATCAATTTACAACAATAAGATAACAAATTTCTAACTCACAGTTATCCCAACAAAATATATTTTCCCTCAACAACCCCAAATATTTTCCAACCTCATGCACTTAAAGTAAAATAAAACAATTAATATATTTCAACAAATTTAAATAATCTTATTTATTTAATTCCCATATAATTTAATAATTAAAAAAAATTAATTACATAACTAATTTAAATTTATTTATTTATTTATTCTAAATCCTTCACAACAATCATTCAATTAATTAAATATTTAAATCAAATACACGTTTAATCTACCAAATTAAACTTGCACAAAAATAAAATACCTAGAACAACAATGATAAGGCTAAAACCAAAGCTCAAACTGACGACACACTGTAGTAGGGTAAAGGTATGACCAAGTAGCGCATTACTATCTCCCAATATTACTGTTGAGTAGTGGACACGGTCAGACCTGTGAAACCAGGTGAAGTCGTTGTCATGTACCTGCAAACCTACAACAAAAGAAAAATTTGTACATGTATACAAATAATAATTCATACACACCGTGAAGAGAGAATCGCGGAAATCACAGGGCACTCATGAGCAAGTGATGCAATACCATTCTCTTCACCAATACAATGTCACATCAACTGATGAGATAAAATATCAATTAAACTACAATGAGCATATATAGCAATGTCATCTCAACTAAGCATATATGAAAACATAAAGTATGCCAAACATAATCACCATGCATATAATGTATCCTCACATCAATATAGTCTAGCATCACTCCACTATCAACGATAGAATAACAATCACATAAAATAAGGTCTATCAAAGAATCAAAACTGTCAGAGAAAACATAGCAAATCGAAGGGGTGTTACAAAGACTAAGGTGAAAGAAATTTACTACATGCTAATAGAACAAATAGAAATAACAAACCATGTGAATAAAATTTAGGAAATGAACCTAAACAAGAAACTGTGGCAAAAAATCTTTCAAAAAATTTGGTGTAAGGAAATTAAGGCTAAGAAAGCTTGTTTCAAATGGCTATTAATATTGTAGAAACTATCTTTTAAAAGCAAGCATGATGACATTGATGTTTGTAACTAATGCAAAACACCTGAAACAATTAAGCACTTTTTTTATTATATTTTTGCTAAGGAAATCTGGAACATGTTTTGCAACAAATAAAATATATGGGGAAATAATGGTGAACCAATGCTTGATAAGATATTATTTAATCATAATGTTAAGATGGGAAAATATTTTTCTTTATTTTGGCATTGCCTCTCCACTGACATCTTGTGGGCCATATTGAAAGAACGAAATGAAGACATGTTTCAGGGGAGGAGGAGGTTGCTTACTGAGTCTTGCAAGAGACTCATTCTGTATAATGTTGCTATGCAGGTATATATCATAGTGGAGCTTTCAAAAGAGAAGTTTTGGAGATTCCTAGAGAACAGAGAGATAAATATTGGTGCCTTTGAGGCCAGGTATGGTCACACTTGGAAAGAGGGGCACCCTGGGGTTGATATATTTCTAAAGCTTTGCAAGTGTTCCAGAATGATCTTAAGGAGGGGTCAAGTAACAAATCTGATAAGGCACAAAGCAAAGGTGATATGGCTAAACAAGAAGCAGTAAAGTACTAATGACCCTAAAGAATGCATAAAAGGATAAAGCTTGTAGGTGTGGTAACATAATAGGATAACCTCTATTGTTTGGGGCAATACTGATAGATAATTTTGAGATTACATGTTTTTTGTTTTGTAATTACATGGATGTATATCTGTAATAGGCAATGTTTTATAGTGCTACAGTAACTTTGTATAGAATGATACATGTTTAAGATATTGTAGCAGGGGCTAGTAATGCCCACAAACAAGGTTGTTGATATGATGTAATAGGGGATAGACTATGGATATGATATAACACCCAGACTATAATCTGTATATGTTATTTCCAATATATTTAATACAAAAAAAAACAACCATTTTGTCCAACTAAACTCAAATTAATATGTCATATAATGTCAAATTTTCATTAAATATTAACATTTACAAAATAATTAATAAATTTATTTTGAGAATAAATGTCTAATAGTATATTATATAATATAAATCTTTTTTATCCATTAAGCTATAATGTCCGACTAAGTTAAAATTAATAATTATTAACATAATTATGTCAAATTTGTATTAATATATTAAATCTATTTAAATTTTAAAAAAATTAAAATTAAAACACTATAATTGAAAAAAAATTGTACAATTAATTTTATTCACATTATGTCAAATTTGAATTAATATATTAAATCTATTTAAATAAAAAAAACGATAATTAAAATACTATAATTGAAAAAACTTGTACAATTAATTTTATTCACATTAACAAAACTTACATTTAAATTATTTAAAATCTAAAATATTATAAAAAGACGAGCAAACTAAAAATAATAAAATCATAATAATTTAACTACGGAAAGAATTGATTGTTTTTATTAGTTAGTAGCAAAAAAACTTCAAATAATTGACACCTACTAGGGGAGAGGATCATGTAGTTGAGCACCCTAAATTCGCATTTCTCAAAGTCCTACATGAAAATTCTAAATCATTCCCAATTTTTTTACAGCAGCTTACGTGGCAAATCCCTTGCTTATAACTAAGGTTTCAAGGCCACATCATCAAATATGATGCCACATCAACATGCTTTTTGTCAAAGTGTCCAAAAAGAATGTGAGACCAATACTTGTGCATCTACATCATGTTTTATTGGTGCGCTGATGTAGCATCACATGATTTGTCGTTTTTTAGATCTAAGTAATACATTTCATTTAATTATAGGTAGTCATCATCAACACTAACTATAAAGTCACAGCTATTGGTCCAATATTGTTAAAAATATTGGACATTATATAAACAAATGCTATCACAACTATTGGAACATGCTCAAATACTCGGACTTTTCCCCTAACATATATATACTTTCCTGCCTTTAAAAATATGCTAAGTCACAATAATATTTTTATGGTTCAATATTGTTTAGTGTCCCTGAATGTACCTATAATAAGGAGACTCTTCTCTTACTATTGGAAATAGAATAAAATATTAAATCTATTCGCTACGTGTTGAACTGGTAGTGTTGGGTGTTGAAGCCCAATGGTCAGCCTTGTTTTTTCCCTCCAAGTGAAGTGACTCCACTTTCTTATTCAAAGGCTTATCCTTTGTGGATAATGTAACTTGACTATTATTCATTGATGGTTACACAATGATGCTGCTGTAAATGTATTCAAATTACAGAGATAATAAAAGTGATTCCCTTGCTTCAAAAGTGGACGTAGCCATTTTATGGTGAACCACTATAAATTCGCATTCAATATTTATGTGTACTTTAATTGTCCTAATTTGTTTCTGCAATCTTTTTCTTTTATCTGCAATTAGTTTATCAACAATTAGTTTATCAATGGGTTCAACAATTAGTTTATCAACAGGAAGAACCCATATTTGGCTTTTTTTATTTTTATTTTGCATCTACTCCAGAAAAACCTATGTTTCTATCGAAACATGCACATTACTCAAATTACCAAGGTACACATGGCTTAACCACAAGATGCATCAGTCTCTAAATCTCAGACAAATCACAAACCTCCATGCTGCCAACAACCCATAAGAACTCCATGCTGTGTCGCAAGGGGAGGGATGTGGGAGTGAATCACATATATAAACCCTCTCCATAAACACAAACAAATTGAAGCATTCACTTCTTTTGTGATCATTTTGCCGACAAATGCTGGTTGCAAGTCAAGACTCTTTTACAATATTGTAATAGGTACAGTACCTCAATCTAGAGAAGAGGTGGGTAAGGAATCTTCAAGACAAAGGAGGCTTTCGGCTTCTCTTTCATTTCTCAACATTTTCATGGAGTAAATTACTGTTCAAAGTCAAGCATGACTTTATTTTGACCAGTCTGGATGAATGGATGTGAACGCCCTAACTGGAAAATGTCCAATAACGAAAATATGAGCAGCAGTTGGTATACCAACACGGGTTTACTTTTCATGGATTTAAATGACAAAGGGAAAAGATGGTGTGTTTAACGGGCGCATGCTTTACTTGGTTGCCACTCCAGATAGAAAGCGCAACTTATCTTCATAACAAAAAAATAATACGAAGAGTAGATCTCAATAAAGAAAAGTCAAGAAAATGAAATAGATAAATACAGGTGGTAACAACAATTTCCTTATGGATTTATAAACGTTTTAAGATATTAGTATTCATACCGACCTACCCAACAAAAGCGAAA
>VDFB02180073.1:0-20757 GCA_007258455.2 Sequoia sempervirens
AAACATCTCAGCAACATCTCAACTATACATGTACAGTCTGCAACATACTGAAATGTGTTGACATCAACGACAACATTAATGACAACACCATCAAAACTTTCTCATACTTGCAACACCTATACTCTCTCTACTTGAGTCTGTAGGTTGTCTCTCTCAATTGGAAATGTGTCTATCATCCCCTACAACCTTTGTGCCTTTTCCTACAAGCTATCTCACTCTGATATAACTGCCCTTGTATAATCCTATTGCACCCCTGTAATATGTCAATCTATCCCTGTAGACTGTCTTGCTCCAGCGTACAAGTCTGGGTCCTCCTCAATCTGTGCCAATGATCTCTGTATTAAACAATTAGACTCGCCCCTCTTAATCTAGCCATAATATCATCCTTGGGTTGTGGCTATCACACCACTATGTCTCTCAAAGAATCTACCACGACCTCCTCTCCCTCTCCCTCCTCAATGTCAACCTCCTTTATCTCCTCCACCACCCGTTATCCCTCTTGTATGATCCTCCATCGTAATCTCCTCTACCTCCTCCTCCTCGACCTCTACCTCCACCTCACCCTTTGGAGTCTATCGAGGAGACTCGACTCTCCTCTCTACTAGCATCACTCTCCCTGACCTATGCTCTCTCCACCATGTAACATACCTATTTGTGACCCCTAGGTCATCCACCCCTCCTCTCCAGGGCCATCTGGTCTCCTCCAATCGATCCCATGCCTCCCTCACTCTTCATTTCAGTACTCGTTGACCCCACACACTAGTCTCACGATCCCATGCCTCCCTCACTCTTCATTTCAGTACTCGTTGACCCCACACACTAGTCTCACATGTCACTCATGCATACCTCTCATCTAGCTTTGGGATATCTTATCTAATCCTAAACTATCTCATCACCCTGTCAAGGTGGTACATCTCCACTATGTACTCCTATTGGCTGATCATGTAACACCATGTGCACATAAACCTAATCACTCTCCTATCATCTTGTTGCCATGACTAAAAATCAAATTCCCTATATGGCCTCCATACGATATGCTCCTCTGTCAAATTGTCCATCACTCATCGCTAGTGAGATATGATCTTGACCTCTGTATAATGTAAAATTCCCTTATACTCAAATATGATGGGCCCCTCCTCCCTCCATTGTACATCCCCTATCTTCATGAGCAGTTGCATGATCCTGATATGCTACCACACCCATACCTATAGTAGTGTCACACACTTGTAGCACACTAGGTGCATGTCCTTGTACAACTGGGTTAATAGACATGCCCCACATGCATACACACCTTGTCTCTACATCATCCCGAACACGACCTCTATCAAGGTCAAAATAAAGAATCTCCCACTCTTGTATGACAAGAGGATCCCACTGATCAATCCACACAGATATAGTGGAAATGGAGTCACCCGACCTATACATCCATCAATGTTCAACTATATCCTTCTATACAAGAGATCTGTAGTCCTAAACACTGCCTGTAGACTCTACTCGACTGACTATGTAGTCACTCCATCCATGATCAATCCCCTAATCAACAGTCATAGAATCCTCCACACATCCTCTAGTGTGACAATCATCTCTCCTGTGGGGAGGAGAGATGTGCATGTCTTCGAGCTCTAGAACTCGATCAAAGTGATCAACATGGGCCTGTGCACCCTAATGGTTGGAAACAATGGCATATGTGACCACCCCACCACCTCCAGCATCACCTAATCATCTCTTGCCATGTCTCGGGACATCGCCAGGGTCGTCGATCTTCGCTCCCGAGTGAAAACACTATCTATATCTTGCATCCATCCAATTCGCATATCATATTTCCTCATCTAAGTGGGCTTTCTTATTTCTTTTCCTACCCTTTCCTAGAATGTGCATTTTCATGCATTCGCCCATCCTCGGAGTAGGATCACCCATTGGCGTATTCACCCCTCCACCATGGATGATGCGTGTTCACCCCTGTGGGCTTGTGCATATGCCTATTCACCATGACCATCACACAGATGCTTGTGTAGGCTCATACATTCACCTATATACACCCCTTCTTTCAGTGGAAAATTCACTTCGGTTTTCACCTTGCGCATTCACCTGTCCCTGAGTGCAAACACCCCTGTGGAGTGTTATGCATTTTCCCATCCCCTTTTCCTCTCAAGGGAAAATATGCTTTGACCCTTGCCTCATGCATTCACTCACCCCGAGTGCAAACACCCCTATGGAGCATTGCACATTTTCCTATTCCCCTTTTACCTATAGTGGTGAATTTGCTTTTCCCTAACCTTAGCGCATATGCCCCTTTGGAGAACACACGTCCCTTACCTGACCCTTACAAATTCACTTGTTTGGACCGATTTAACCTCCCCCATTCTTCATGGGAAAATCTACCCATCTGAATGGGAAAATCTTCCCTCCATGATGGGTAAATCCGCCCTACCTTGAATTTCAAACTAAAATTAAATGCAAAAAATGGCATACAAGGTTGGATTTCAAGGCATACTTGGTCATGAATCTTGCCACTCTGATACCAGCCTTGCTCTGTGTCCAGTCAGTGGGCAATATTTCCTTTGTGTTCCATTTCACTCTCACGCTCTTAAAGTTATTCTATGCACAATAGTAGAAACAAATAGTAACTTAAGTAAGTTACTATTTATAGGTTACCTTTTTACCTCCCACCCCATGAAACTCTAATTCACTCTTTTGGCTCCCATTTGCATCTCGTTGCTCCATTTTCTTCTACTCATTCGTCATTCTTCACCATTTTTCATCGTGGTCTTCATGGTACCCTCCTTTCTCCTCTATCGAGAAGTCAACTAGGGCCCCTTTTTCCCTATTCACCCTCTCGAGGGGGCATCATCCTCCATATTTTATATTTGTTCTTCATGTCTTTTTTCCCTCTATACTGAGGCATCTAATTTCTCATTTTCTTCTATTGAGTCCCCTATAAAAAAATTTCTTTGAAACATCGTTATTTTAATGTTATTTTGAAGAGGGGAAAAATGTAGACATCTAAATTTGACCATTTAGATGTGGTCAAATTTATCACTTATTTCATTCATTTCATCTCTTCATTCACATTAATTAAATAATTTCAGTATTATTTAATTAATATTTGTCATATACCTAATGTTCCTTAAAGTGTTTAATTATTTAATTAAATGCTTTACTTTATTGCCTTTTCCTCTCAAGATTAAATAAACATCCTGATTTATTTATTCTTGTCATTTACCCACCATGAATTAAAATTAATTTTTTATTCATCCCCTTTTCTCTCACCTAGTCGCATCCTCCATAATTCTTTCCTAATCTTGATTAATTGACTTAATTTGGTATTAGGGTGTGCACATTCCTAATGAGGATTAGTGTCACATCTTCCATAATTTTCCACTTGTCTTAATCATACCATTATCATTTGCACAATCCTAATTAGCAATTAATTATCCCTATTCTAGGTCTAATGCCAATTATGGCATGTGTACCTAGGTCAACACTCATTAACTCCTTCCCTTTTTGGAGAAGTCATCTTTGGGCTTCCCTAGGAATTTTTAATTCCTATTTATTCTTCCTATGAGCCCATTTGGAATTTTAAATTCCAATATATTCTCCCTAGGCTTCTAGAAGGATTAAAAAGGAAATTTAAATTCCTTACCTCCCTTCCCAAGGAATTTTTAATTCCTTGTCTCATCCCCAGGAGGATTATTGAGGAATTTTTAATTCCTCACTTGTCACATCCTCCCCATGAATTAGGAAGATGAGACAAGTCACATCTTTTTCACCTCTTCCCAAGGTACTTTAAAGTAACTCCACCTCACTACCACCTAGGCTTCACCTCATTCTTGTCCATCTCCCAAGGATGACACATGTCATCCTCACATGAGTTTAGATGCTTCAAGGCATCTCAACCATTGATTCAAATCCCTAGTTTCAATCTTGACCCTCCATTATTCTCCCCTCCAAATGAATAAGGCAAACACTCATTCACAACATACATTTAACACACTTGCATTATCTCAAGCTAAAGCTCTCAAGCTAAATGTGCAATCACACTACCATTGTCATCTTGCATCAAATCCATCCCAAAATTCACATTTTCATCCATTCCATAGCCAAAAATATGCATTTTAAGGTGTGGCCAAAATCAGTCTAAGAAGCACACAATTCAAGCATCTTCAAGGACAACAAAGTAATCAAGCTCAAAAAGGAAAAATTTATTAGTTTCATTTTCTTGTTTGAGTTTCAACTATAGTTCAATCTAAGTGTTGTCTTTTTTTTAATCTTTTGCATGATTTGGTTTGATTTCTTGCATTTTAGATAGGGTAAAAGCACTTGCGCATAAGATGATCATAGGTGGGGATTGATATAATCAAGTGATAATTAATGAAACATGAGTAATTAATTAACTAAGATAATGGATGCCCCTCTCATGCCTTGAGTGCTAGTACAAACTAAGGATGTTTGGGAAGACATGCCAGCTCAAGGAGCTCGGGTCTTGTAAGATCAAGTATCCTTATTTGAATGAAAGGAGTACTATCTTCCACAGGTGCTATACCTTTGGGCACTATGATGAAACTCCCTAACTAGCTCTCTAACATCTTACCCTGGTGTCTTGTGTGTGTGTGATCGACAATTGGTGAGTTAGCCCAATGATTATCATTATGGTACCCTTGTAGTGAGTTATCCCATGATGTTTATATGATGTGGCATTGGTGAATTGGCCCAATGTGTGTTGTGATGTGATTAGAAAGTTTTCCCAATGTGTATTATGTTATGTTATGGTGATTGTACCAAATTATAAATTGTATTGGATTCATTATGTGATTTAGATGATTATTTGATACATGATGTGTATGTGGAGTGTTTTCATTGTGTATGGTGTGTGTAAAACCTCTCCCCATGTGTTCAATGTGAGTGTTGTTCTTGTGGCACATGTGACTATCTCCTAGAATGGTGGGAGTGGATCATTTGATTCCACAAGGTTAGGTGGTGTGGTAACCACCATTGGGGATCAAAGGATCATGATGGAGTAAGAAAACTTCAATGTGACAACGTGCCTATTCTTATTCATGGTTTTCTTCCTTCATTTAAATGTAATAATGATGTTAATAGACCTCTCATTGAGATGGATGTAATATTTGTAAATGTTAGTGTATTAGCCCTAATTATGTGTCTCGGTGTTGTTGTCAAGCATGATTGTGCTTATATCATAATGTATCTATGTATTAAAAAGTTAAAATGAACTTATAAACATTTATTTTTGGTTTAAAATGAACATTAGTGTATTCCAATGAGTTTGGGGTGGCCTGGTGCTGCATCTTGGAAGCCTAGTCTACTCAATAGTCTCCAAACTCACTTAGAATGTTTCTATGTTAGTTTGGAGCAGTGGGGCAGCCTGGTTTTGAGTATTGACAAACTCAAATTCACCTATCTTTGTTTAGGCGGCTTGGTCCTGTGTTTGGGTGACCTTGTCCCCATACAAAAATAGAATATAAACCCTCTTAACCTCAGCTAACTAGTGGTTTTCTAAATCTAATTCCATTGATGAATATTTTTTATGCCTTGTATATTTATTGTTTCAGTAATCGAAACCTCCAAAAAACCTAGTCAAGTATCTTTGTTTCAAGACTCAATCTTTCTTCCTTATTTTGAGACCTCGTATGGGAAAACCATGTAAATGAAATTTTTTCCTCATGGTCCCATAGGTATATTTGTGTTGTGTGAATGTTCTTAAATGTGTTATCATTTAGAACTTGTGGATTCTCTTTCCTTAGTTTATGTGCCTTCTTTCGAAGTTGCCAAATTGTCAAACCTAAGGTTAGGGAGATTGTGCACCTAGTCTTGTGAAGACTTGGGAAGGTTGTAATGATTCTTGGTTGGACTTGTTGGTGTCCTCAATAAGCCTCATAGTTCATGGTGTGTTGTGGAGTTGTATCCTTTCACTTGTGTGTTGTCACATTGTGATGAGATGTCTTGGGAAGCATATGGTTGTCTAGAAGTGACTCGTTGTCATTCCAGTTTGTGGTGAGTTACACCTCTTGGTTAGAAAACCTCTTGTGGAGGTTTGCCTCTATGTTTAGAGTTGTGGAGTGTGTCTAGATGTAGATTGGAGTATAAGGAAGCTAAGGTAGCAGAACAACTTCCTACACTAATCTTGAGAGGAGGATAATGCAAATTTTTTATAGATCTTTAACAGTTATAGAAACTTAAACATAAATAAACATAAATATCATGCATACCACAACACAGTTATTTACATGGGGAAAACCCTTTCGGGAGAAAAACACCACACTCCAAAAGCTACCCAATATATTATTTAGAAATCACAAAGATTACAATATACTTGCAGAGCAAGCTTCTCACAAGAGTGTCATGAACCAAAGATCCAAAGGCAACATGACCGCTATCAGACTCTCAAAATACATCATAGTACACAAACGTAATACAATTCTCTCATAAAATAGGGAAACCCCCCATGCCCCCCATCACCAAAGTATCAACAATACCTTATGTATCAATAGTACTTTATATAATTACAAGGTTGAGACACATTATCCCAATGTGGAGGTTGATGTTTCTCTCATCTTATCCTAGTGTGGTGTTGTGAGAGAGCACAATCGTGGTTTAAGTAACTGTTCATCATATAGGAATTTTCCCCTCTCTCATATGTTCATCATGGTGGATTTATCCCACAAGTGGTTAGTCTTTTGTTGTTTCCACCTTGCTTAAGTAATGGTGAATTTGTCTTGTTGTCTTGGTCTTTATGTCGTTGCAACACTTGTGTGCACGTTGTTGTGCAAGTGTGGCATATCATCATTGCATTATTGATTTTTTGGTCTTGTTTCAAAAAAAATGTTCCATTAGGTTTTGTTTTGAGCTTGTTGGCTTGGGGCATTAAAACACAAATTTATTCCTCTTATATTTTACACAATTCTTTTAAGTCACATTGTTGAAAAATGGAAATAATGAAGAGCTCCTTGCTATAAGCTTTTTAATAATGTAAAGAATGCTCTCCACCCATCCTTTTTTGGATCATCAAGCCATCATGGCTCTAGCTAACCACCAAGCCAAGAAGATCATATGTAGTCCCAAATAGCTAAAAGGGTACACAAAGACAACCACACAACTAGAATCCTCTACTCACAAATAAAATTGAATATCTTTGTGTCCATTCTCATATTCAAGGAAAGAAGATACAACTCAAGTTAAATTTATAGAAGCACATTGCCTGACCAAATATAACTCAAACACCCACACTAAGTTCATCATTTATCCACATTTTCTACACAAGGGTTTTGTGACAAAGAAAAAGGAAATGTAAAGCGAGTAGGACTTACCTCCACCGTAAATCAAGAAGCCATAAGAATCTAATTCAACCTCTTCATCCATTTTTTCTCCTTTCTTTCCCCAAAAACCAACATATTTGAAAATTGCCTTGTTTCAAAACTCTCTCTAATATATCCCTCCAAAAACCAACCCTAACTACAATTTACAACTTCCTTTAAGCATACTAACCCTAAAGGCTTGGGTTGGAGTCTTAAAAATAACATAACATCACTAGTATTCACTTTTTACATGCCTAAAATTTGTCCTAACAACTTTCTTACGAGTTTATACTCTTACCCACAAATTATGACACTAGAAGATACTCCTATACCACTTCCCTTAGGTTTCAAGTTTCCCATAACTAGGGACACTTGAAAATATTTGACTCACTCTAAATTATTTCTTAACTTAGGGGTTCCATAATGAAACCACATTATTTTGTGACAAGAATTAAGGTATTTAGGGCTCAAGTAATCCTCTCATTTCCCCCCATTGATGATTTATATGCTTGTACACTTTCCATTATTAATTCCTCATGATATAATAGTCAAATAAATATATTCATAACTCACACTTTAAAAAAAAAAAAGGGGGTAAAAACTTTATTGAAACCAAGAAGTAAACAGTACAAAGAGATCAGGGATCCAAAAGGAACCCAAGAAAAGAAATCCCACAAACACTCAACCCAAAAAAAACCACCACCAACGCAACCACAATCACCTCAACCAACCAGATCATCAGATAGAACCCTCTCTAATTCTTGACAATAATCAGGGGATAACTGCCCCCAATCCTCAATCTTCCAATCATCATCCTGCTCCAAAGCCCACTTGGACAAACAATTAGCAGCCCTATTCCATTCATGTGGGATGTGGGTAAAGGATACCACCTCCAATGTAGAGCACATCTACAAAATCTGACGAACAACCAAAGAAAGCTGCCAATTAACATCAGTCAACTTTTGCTCATTTAACAAATTAACAATAATCTGTGAGTCAGATTCACAGATAATCTTACCCCAGCCCAAAGCACAAGCACGCTCAATGGTGCAGAGAATCGCCAACCCCTCCATAAATTTTTTAGGTTGTTTCCCTTTATGAAAGGAGAAGAAGAAAACAACTGAGACAAAACAATCTCTTCCAATTCCACCAATCCCAGTAGGCCCAAGATTACCCCTAGAGGAACCATTAGTATTGATCTTCAAAATGTCCATCAGAGGAGGAAGCCATCTACGCACCCTTTGAACCTTCTTTTTGGCCCGCCTACCTCTTTTGACACAAGGAGAACCAGAAGTCAATCCCTATAAGCCCATTCTATCCATAATTTCATCATCACTCCTTTCCAAAGGATACACCACCTCACATTTAGCTTCCACTGTCTCCTAGATCATACCAACAATTTTGTGTCAAACCTATTGAACCATCAACCTATCCCTGTGAAAAATTCGACGATTCTTTTCCAACCAAATTTTCGAAAGAATGAAGGTAGGACCAATACACTAGACAATCTGGAGGAAAGAAGCCTAAGAGGGAGGTCTTCCCAAACTGCTCTAGAACTCAACAAGGGAAGAAGCATGAACACAAGGATGCTTCCAAACACCCCACCAAAAATGCCAAAGCAACATAAAGAAAGAGTAGCAGAAAAATAAGTGGGAAGAATCCTCCTCATTGCAGTTGCACATAATGCAAACAAAAGGGCCCTGGAATCCCCGCTTCTGAAGATTTTCCCAAGTCAAACATCTATTCCAAGCTAGATTCCACACAAAACAATTACACTTAGGCCATGAGAACTTATTCCACACATTTTTCCACCAAGGAACCTCCACCCCACCAAACTTATGAGCCAACAACTCTTGATACCCGCTAGCCATAGTGAAAGCACCCCTAGGATTCAAACTCTAAGAATAATATCCTTATCCCTAAGAGAGTTGCATTGTCTACCAACCAAAATATTTTGAAGTTCAGCACAATCCTCCTCTAAACCAACAACATGCCACTCACAAGGGTCCTTCCACCTAGTCATCTCCATCCACCCACAAGGATAAGAAAACTTAAAATCAATCACCCTTGACCATCTTGCCTCCAAGAAGCGTTGACAAAGATTCAACAAATTAGGCTATTCACGAAGAATGTGGGGAAAACCATCCCAAGAATCAAACCAAAAGAGAGCCTCGGCCCCTCTATTACATATCCAGAACAAACCATCCTTGATCAACGCAACCCCTTTCTTAAGAGTACCCCAAATCCCTAAACCTTTCCCCACAAGAGGGTAGCGAGGAATCTCCTCCTTTAGAACCCCCATAAGGTACTTGTGAGATAAAATCTTGACCTGGATATGATTCTATTCTAAACACCACCTCTAATACATCTTAGCAGCCAAAGCCAACCCTGACAAAAATGACTACCACAATCCAAGACCCCCAAACTACTTCGGGCTACATACAATATCCCACTTCACCAGGCTCCACTTAGAAGAAGACAAGTAGCCTGCCCATAGGAATTGTCTATCCAAAGAATCCAAATCCTTAACAAACCCAATCAGAGCCACTTGGAGCATACACCTATAGATGGGAAGATCCTGCACCGCAGATTTAAGCAATTGAACACACCCAACAAAGGATAGCCATCTATGAGTCCAATGATTAACCTTCACACGAAACTTATCTAAAATATTTTTCCAAGAACCCCTAGAAAGAATACCAAGAGAGATAGGAATGTCGAGATAGGTTAAAGGGATAGGTCCAATCTAAAAACTCAAAATACGAGCAATCCTCTACTGAATAGGTTGCAGAACTTATTGAAGAAAAAAATAGAGAATTTATGTTCATTAATCCTTTGACTAGAAGCAACAAGATAAGTATCCAAGGCCTTGTGCAAATTAGTGACTTCTCTGACCTTATCCACACCCATCAGAGCAATATCATCAAAAAATTTCAAGGTAGATTGAGGAGGTAAACCATTACCCCAAACCCAACCTTGGATAAGACCACACTCCACATTGCTCTTCAACAGTCTCCCGAAACCTTTCACCATAAGAATAAATAAATAGGGAGAGAGAGGATCCCCTTGTCGAAGACCTCTAGATGCCCCAAATAAAGCAAATGACTCACCATTTATCAACACTAAAAAAGAGGTGGTTGTTACACAACTCATAACCCACATAACCCATTCCTCAGCAAAACCAAAAGCATAAAGAACCTTACGCAAAAAGGACCACTTAACTCTATCGTAGGCCTTTGCCATATCTAGCTTGATGAAGATAACTTTTTCTTTGGATTTCTCCATGGAATGAATAGTTTTAGTAGTAATGACCACACCATCTAGGATTTTCCTGTTAGACATGAAGCCACCCTGCTCCTTAGAAATAAGCTTACTAAGCCATCACTTCAACCTCTCAGTAATCAACTTGCCAAGAATTTTATAGATCACATTACAGAGAGAGATAGGCCAGAACAAACTTAACAGGTCAACACCATCACATTTCGGCATGAGAGCAAGAAAGGCAGAATTTATAGCCCTCAACACCTACTTGTTCCTTTGAGATTCACAAACCACCCCTAGAAGATCCATCTTTATAATGTCCCAAAATTCCTAAAAGAATACAATCAGAAAGCCATCCGGAATTGGAGCTTTCCCTTTCTTCATCTGATAAGCAATGGCCTTTAATTCCTCCAAGGAAATACCCCTCAAGAGGTGCTCATTCATCTCCACTAAAACCAAAGAAGGAATACAAGACAAAACATGGTTTTCCTCCATTAACAAATCAGGCAAGTCCTCCCTAAACAAAGAAGCAAAGAATTGCAAGGCTTCCATGGAAATATCCCCAAAAGAAGACAAATGCTCACCCCTATCATTAACAAGAAGAGGGATTGAATTACCATGTCTCCTAGCCTTCACAGAGTTGAAGAAGAAAGCAGTGTTTTTGTCCCCCTCCTGCAGCTAGTCAATCTGAGCCTTATGTTTCCAGTAAATCTCCTCCCGCAACTCCCACTCCTCTAGAGCCTTCAAAGCCCTCGCTTCCTCCTTAAGAGATTCCTCTGAAAGACCAGATTCCCTAATCTCATGGGTGATAACATTCAAATAAGCCTGAGCAACAACCTTAGCATGGAAAATATTTCCAAAACACTACCTATTCCACCTTTCGAGTCGGTACTTCACATACTGAAGCTGCTTGGAAAAGGAGTACATCGTGGTGCCAAAGGCAGGCCCACCCGATTGCCACCATTCAGCAACATAATCTTACAGAGAGGGATCTCGCAACCACATAAGCTGAAACTTGGAGGGAGAATGGACAATATGAGTTGAAGTGACGAATAACTTAATAGGCCAATGATTTGAACCCATCCAATCCATAATATCAGAGCTAGTAGACCAGGATCCACCAACCTAGAAGCAAGAAAGTAGGAACTTGTCCAGCCTCTTAGTGATATAGCCATCCCCAATTCTCCTATTATTCCAAGTGAATTGTCCATTACTGGGCTTAATATCAATAAGGTTTAAAGTAGAGATATTATCTTGAAGAAGAAAAGTAGAAGGCTCCAACCTCAACATTCCCCCCCTCTTTTCATCCAGATTAGTAATAGCATTGAAGTCACCAACAATGATCCAAGGAAAAAGAGGAGCAGAGCTTCGAATAAACTAAATGTGAGACCACATTTGCTACTTACCAGGAAAATCAATAAGAACATAGACATTGGAAAGAACAATTTCGCCAGTTTCCAGACTCGATGCCACCATTGAAATAAAGGACTTGTAGGACACCCACCAAAGAGGACAAATCTTCGATGGATTCCATAAGCACGCCAAACCCCCTGCATTACCTTGGGCACCAATGCACTGGCATTGACCTCGCCCCCAAAGTTTAGGAACTACACAGCTCATGTTCTCAACAGGCAACTTAGTTTCCTGTAAGAAAAGAATATCAGGAAAATGATTTCTTACCAAATCACGAACAACTTTTTGTCGATGGCCACTGTTCAAGGCCCTAACATTCCAAGATATGATAATAATTTCTGAGGGTTGGAAAAATGAGAATCAAGGGGCTTAACAGAACTTGATTCCCCAATGTCTCCTCCATCATCTTAATCTTCTCCAAATCTTTCTTTCTCCCAACCTTGGAAAGCTTTTCACGAGCCCCTTTCTTATGGTCTTTCTGTAGAAACCCCAAAGAAGGAGAAGCCTTGTTTCCTCTTTCCGGTTCCTGCACCACCTTCTCTACTACCTCCAAATTACTCATATTAGCATGGACCTCAGGACCATATGAAGCCACCAAACCAAGATCAATATCCATTTGAATTAAGCCAACTCCCATAGTATTTTGAAGAGTGCCCGAATCATTCCCCTCTTGAACCTCCTCCAAAACACCATGATCTAGAGATAACTACCCAAGGTTCACCTCTTGCTGACTAAGATCATTGAATATCTCAAAGCAGTTAAAGGTATCTCCTTCTTACCTCTCCTTAAAAGATCTCGTCTGACCATAATTCTTGTTATGGGGCTTAACTGGAGTAAAACCCTAATTTTTTGTGACAACACCAAGAATAGGAGCCTTGCCCTTGTCTGCCTTAGGGGGATTGCAGGGAGGTTGTGATGGAAAAGGCTCTTAAGAGAGAGACTTAGGACATCTTTTTTGCAAATGCCCATATTCATGGCACAACCGACATCGAAAAGAAATGGTCTCATAATCAAGTTGTTGCATCCATGAAAGTGAACCCACATGAATTTCTGAAGAATCTGGAAGAGGGTTACTCAAATCTATTTCAACATACATGCGAGCACAGGACATTACCTTCCTATCTTGCATTTGTTGAGAAGGAACCATTGGCTTCCCCAGCAACAAAGCCACCAAATGCAAAATATCATTCCTCCAAAACTCAATTGGAAACCAAGGAAGACGCACCCAAACTGGAACATGATTCAGGAGCTCCTCAAAAGGGTTAAAACCCATATGCCAGGGTTTGATGAAAAGACCAATTTGATTATGAAAATATGGTCCTCCTTCAAAAACCTTGTTAAGATCCACCATACAATTAAAAAGAACCATGAAGTAACCATTAGCCAACAACATTGACTCCATCTCACCTTTTGGGTTCCAGGTCTGTCTAGCCCACATCTCCAAGAACAGAAGCAAAACTTGTATTCCAATGAATTTGCAAAATAAAGCATGATTTGAAAAATAGTCGACATCCTTAGCTATTGTATCCGATTGGATCATGAGGACATGCCTCTCTTGAATTCTTTCTAAGCATCCATTGATTTTTGGTATGCGAGGGCCTCCAGATGAAGCAAACCCTCCCACCCTTGAATCATTTGACAAGAAATTACCCTCAGGATTCTGTTTTGACGATGACGAAGACTTTGTGCCTAAAGATGCATGGTAATCCATTGTCGGCATGGAGCTTGATGCTCCTATTGGATCCATAGCAAACAAACACCAACACCAATTTTCCCAATAACCAACCAAAAGAAAGTAGACAACGAAAAGCAGACAAAAATGAAGGAAATTGAGCAAAGAAATCCCACCCTAATCATAAAAAACCCCCCACTGGCAAATCAAACCCACACCACTCCAAACGCGAGCCCCCACACGCATGCAAGAGAACCTGCTAACATGCAAGCCATGACTTAGCAGCTGTGGACCTGTACAGACCTCCCACCCACGCGCAACAGTCGCTCCATCATTTATTTCATATTCATAACTCACACTAATCAACTTAACAATAACTGGATTTTTGTGCCTCAAACATTCTTTGGTGTGTACCACATGAATGATCATAACCCAACCTTGAAGTAAGAATACATAAATCTTGCCACTCATCGTTAGCAATTTATGATTCTATTTATTGAACTCAATAAAACATAATTATTTGAAATCAAATCCATTTCAATATCCTAATAGTTTTATTCACAAGTCACTTAAGCATCCAAAATAACATTCACCTTCCTCATTTACACTTTCACCTCCATAAACAAGATTGAACTTTATTAACCTCATGTGCATGATCCAAAATATTTAAGCTAGCATAATAATGGTAACTCACATTTATAAAATTTATTAACAAAACATATATCCATGTATATCAATTTTAATTAAACCCCCTTATTCATACTAGACCAAACAGTGATAATTAGTATATCCACTACACAAAGAATTATTAAACTAGAATGTCCTCCATATGCATGCCATAATTCGAATAAGGAGTTATATTTAAGATAATCATTAGTTAGACTCCTATAGTTATTTATTGTGACCATGAATTGCAAGTCAAAATAAGCTTGAACCTTACTTGGATTAAGTAGGAAGGATATCTTAAACTAGGTCAACTATTAAACAAAAGAAAAGTGCAAAGGTTAGTCCATTTTTTAATTTTCATCTACAAGGGTACATGATCACATGGAAAATAATGAATATTTCATACAAAAATAAAACTAATTTAATATCATTTCATGTACTATACTATTATCATTCACGTCCAATTTATGAGATGAAAGAATAAGACTTTTTAATTTCACTTATTTTTACAATTAAGCTGACACACCAAAAGCATCATTTAAATTTATAGAATTTTAGTATTGCACCCCATTATTCTCATTTCTAGCTATTTAATTTGTTTCCACTTTATTTATATTGAGTTTATAACATAATTCACATTCTACCTCATGACACACCCATGAGACATCACATAGAATGCTTTATACACCACACCTCACAGAGATCGTATCAAAGAAAATTTGCATAGTTCATTATATTGAATTAACTAAATAGCAATAATGGAATCGTCAAACAAACAAAAGAGTTACAACCAATGCTCATGAGATTGGGCCTTACAATGGGGTTATGGGTTGAAGGTTTTAGATAGGGGATGAGAGGAATTATTAGATGAATGGAGGGATCATATATGATCTCCAAGGACTATTTCATAGAGGGATAAGATGTCCCACTCTAGACATGTCATGTATGACGAAGCACTAGGATGCTCATGATAGGATGGATGATGGAGGGATAAGAGATATGAAGGTGTGTGGAAGGATTGGATGGTGGGAAGCATGAGTATAGATAGAATATATGTTATGGGTCGATAAGATGGGTGGATTGGAGGGGAGGAAGGATAGGTGGATAGAGGGATGAAAGGTGCAATTGGTTAATATATACCAAGAGGTGTCCAAAGTATGCATGGATAGTTGCCCCTTTCATTTTCAAGGTCAAAAGGAGGATGGAGAAATTGGAATGGATAGGATATTATGGGTAGGGTGGGTAGGTGGGGTGGAGGAAATGATGGATAGGCAGCTAGAAGAAACTTTCCCCCAAGTTTAGAGAGAAAATAGATGAAGTAATTTATATATGAGGCCTATTTTCCAAGTGTTCATCATTGGAAAAATATTTTTCTTTTTGTTATATTCATCTAGATGTTTTTTTTTTAAATTTTGAGGAATCTTATGGATGTGGGATGGAAGGAGGAAGGATTATGTGGATGAGTATGGGAGAGGATAGATTAGGTGGATGCGGATCTTAATGGATGAGTAGGAGGGATGATGGAGGACTCGAGAATTTATTTCCATGTCTAGGTGGTAGGAGCCCATTTGTAAGTGACTATTGGATGTTGGTAGAACCTTTTTAGGATGCGTGGATTATACAAAGGCCTAATTACAAGATAGGGTGTTGGAATGTGTGCATATGGAAGTGTTATGGGGGGATATTGTGAGGACCAATATTGGCACATGTCATGATGGGTGTTGAAGCATTAGATAAGTGAATGTAGGATTTGGAGATTATGGACTACATGTGATAGTGGATTTTGGGACATAGGGACCCAAAATAGACCTAGGAGATGGACAATAGGGATGCTTAGCCCTTAGATTAGCCACTTTGGATGACATTTTGTATTTTAATTTTAGATGCATTGTAGCTTGTTGCTTTGGTATACAATTGGTTTTGGTTTTTGTATTATGGGACTTTGTGGCCTTATGGATTTATGTATATTTGGGATCATATTTTGGTTTATTGTACAACATGTAATTTTGTGAGTATGTGTTAGTGTAGGTTTTTATTTTCCTTATGTTAGGGAATATTTATTTTTCCTACACATTATTATTTAAGCTTGCTTAGGTTTATTAGATGTGGTAATATGAGGACATGTGGCAAAATACAACAACTACATGTGTCACACTCTCCACACATGGGTAGTTAAGTTACACATCCTTTATTGGCTTGTTGTGCCACCTCTCATAACCACTATTTTGTATTTACCTAAGTAGTTTATGGGGTAGTTGGGTTTCTCACCCTCTTTTGGTTTTATGTGCCACCTCTCTCTTGTCTTCACTTGAGGAGGTTATGCCACATGTTTTGTCATTTACCAAGTAGGTAAAACCTCCCACCTTTTATGGGTAGTAGGAGTTAATGCACCTCTTGGATGTATTTTCACCACCTTTCCTATATAAGCAAGGCTTCATATGTACTTTGATATATTCAATTTGGAATTCTTGTATCTTAATGATAGCATAATATTTCTGCCATTTCTCTCTTGTGGAAGTCATTTTGTCTTGCAGGTGATTATGGGTGTTTGAGGAGTTCACCATAAACTCCTACAATGACATGGTGGTCCTTATATTTTTGTGGATGTTTGGATTTATGTTTTTTTTTTTGGAATCTAAATTGCTTCCAATAGCAATGGTATAGGTGTGAGAAGATAGATAACATAGAGATAATATCAATGGAGTGATGGAGGTAGAATTTTGGATGGGGTACACGGTTGTGTGCTTTCGTGGATTGTGATTAGGGATTGTAGGAGCAGGGTATTTATGATGGGTGATAGGGATAATGGATTGGTGGATGAGGGGATGAGTAGGATGAGATGGAGGATGGGATTTTAGGATATAATGCTCAAATGTCACGTCTAAAACTTTGGTATTGCTTGATTTTACTTTATATAGAACTAAAATATGAATGTGTGGTAGAATAAGTGTGTGATATTTGAAAGAAAGAATAAATGAATGATATTTTATTTTAGAAAAATGAAATGTGATGATTATTATTTAAATTCAAATGATATAACATAGAGAATGATGAATTGTATTTCTTTGATTTATATTTTTTTAGACACTAATCTATTAATGGGTGCCTGAGTTTATATGAGATGCAAGTTTGTTGAAGACCAAGAGTGTGGTTGAGGTAGAGGAGGTTAGCCACCTAGCAGGGTCAAGTTGGAACAGATCTTCTTGCACGCACACACCACTTAGTAACATATAAATTGCATTTAGGATGTTATTTAATTAATTATTTATATTGTTTTACTTTGCAATGTTTATTTAAATTAATTAGCGGTAAATTAAAATGCATAGAAATAAAAGAATTAGTTTAGTATATTTTTAGTTGATGCTTTATTTGAAAATTAATATGTTATTTATTTTATTTAATTGAAGGTAATGTGTTGCATAGAAAACAATTTTAAAATTAGATTGACTGAAAAATTTAGAATAAAATGGAAAATGAGAAAATTTTCAAAAACAAGCTGATAGATAGAAAAATAATAAAAAAATAGAAAAATATGAGAAAAGATGTTAAAAATTAGAAAACAAAACAAAACAAAAAACAAAGCAAAAAAAAGAGATGGAAAAAAAAGGAAGAAAGTAATAAATGTTTATAAAAACTCTTATTTTCTCAACAAGAAGATGGATTTTGAATGGGAGATTCATATTTTTCTTTCGGAAAAATAATTGTTGAAGTAAAGTAGAAGAGGAAGAACAAGGGAAAAGAGAGAAGAATGGGAAATGAGCCAAAATAGTGAAACTATTATCCAAGTTTTTATAAATTTTTCTTTAGTTAAAACTTATGTATGAGAAAATAAATGATTGAAAAAGAAAAATCTTTGTTTGTATAAAAAGATAAATCTCTTTATTAATTCATTGAAAACAACTACTGTAGTTATGCGTCTGAAGTTAAATCAGCAATCTTATGTATAAGAAACTGAGTGTTATGGTTTATTATCTGTAAATTTTCGTTTCTAATGTAGATAAACTGTATTCTGTTATATACCTTTGTGTAGAGCGATTCATATAACAATATATATATATCATCATACTGTTCGAGATAATTTATACAAATATATATATAGAAC
Source organism: Sequoia sempervirens (assembly GCA_007258455.2). Classification (NCBI taxonomy): domain Eukaryota; kingdom Viridiplantae; phylum Streptophyta; class Pinopsida; order Cupressales; family Cupressaceae; genus Sequoia; species Sequoia sempervirens. The sequence goes on from VDFB02180073.1 coordinate 18,428, forward strand.
TAATTTTATATTAGTGAGCTATTCTGTTAAATTTAAAAATATAAGAATTCTGAACAGCAATGTATCTGTCTTCCCAAATCGCTGTATGAATGAGAAGTATTGTTCGTTTTTGTTTTATATGAATTCAAGCTTGCTCTTAAACCGCCGCTGAAAATTATGCTTAAGCCTGCGTTTTGAGGATTCTATTTGCTAATATATATTTAAATATAAATTATGTATATATCTGTAGGCCTCTGTGAATTTGATAATTATTAATTTGATGAGAATGCTGGAATGATATGTGACTGCGCTATTTTGGAATTAAAATATGTGTATATATATATTATATATGCTTTGTAATTTAGGCAGTGACCCCTCTTGGAAGCCATTGGCTTTGTTTCTCCTTAAATTCACTACATTGAAAAAATCGGAATCCTTCTTTAAAGTTGCATTATCAATACTTCAAATTCAAGTTGCTGTGAATAGTGTCTGTGATTAAATGAATGATTTTTTATTTTCTTCTTGACTGCATTTAAATTTCTTTGAGGCTGCAAACATATGTATATGTGGGTGTATATTGTATAAATATGTATATAATATTCTATAAAATTTGCCAGAATATATAAATTGCTGTTGAAAGAGGAAAAATCTCTGTATATGTATATATATTTGTAAGTTTATAAATGTTGGGGTTTATTTTACAGTAAGTATATTATTCTGATTTAAATGATATATTTTGATATCATACTTTTATTTTTGTATTGATAATTTTTCGAATATATATATATGAATGTATAAGGCTGAATTTATGAAAAGAATATTTTAATCTGTTTTTTAGAAAGTAATTAACTTGCTGGAAAAGTTATAAATCTGTATTATTTTATTTCGATTAGAAATTGGAAATAAAAAGAAATCCATTATACAAAAGAATAGGAAGATAAGTACAAGTAATTGTTTGCTTTTTCTATTTTGGAACATAAGTGAACTGATTAGAATTAAGTTGCTAAATTAAATATAAACAATATATATTTCTTAGATTATTTTTATTAATGATGGAATGTAAATATAATTGCATATATATATTACAAAATTTAGAGTTAGATTGTGATTCCGTAGGAATCATGAGTAGTAAATACTTGATATTTCCATTATTAATGGAATTGAAAACATAGACAACTTATTTTACTTGTAAATATTGATTTTTCATTGCAATTGTAACATAGAAGGACATGCTATATGTTAAGTAAACATTGAAGTTGAATGTGTGTGTATTCAAAAGAATTTTCTATTTTGTGAATGCTTGAATCTTAAGCAAATTTACAAAAAGCTTTATTTATTTTTCTATGAGATCACTTCCGGGACAGGATGTCAAATGTGGGCTCCAAGAGACGGTAGTTTTTCTTTTCAAAACTATCATTTTATTTTTATTTGTTTGGCCAAGCTAGATGCACCATTGAAAATTGAAACAGATGAATTAAAAAGCTATATATATATATAGTGAGTAATATGTCATTCTAGTGTTAGGAATTGCATATAGGCTACAGGCTTGCATCGAGAGTTCCCTCCTACTTTTACGTTCCAGGTTGCTAGGCTCTTCGCATAAGGTCAGAGTTTTCTTCGAGCTAGGAAGAAATCCGGGGAAGTATTAGGCTTTGTGGTTGGGCGGAAAAGGCGTCCGGACCCACTCTTGGTCTCAACTTTGCGGAAGACAAAGCAGTGTCATGGCGGTCGAACACCAAGGATTCCTCATCGTATGGATACTTATACACATTTCTTGTATTACTTTTGAATGGCTTGCATAGCCAATTGTAAACTTAACTTGTGAACTTGAAGAAATCATTGATATGTACTTATATATGTAACATTGAAATAGATGTTGTAACACTACTTAGTGTAAAACGTTACATTCAACATTGTAATTGCCTTGGAGAAATCTTATTAACATATATATATTGTTTCGTTATTCTTATGTGGAAATGAATTTTGTATCAATATCCTTAATTGGAAATGTGAATATTCTTTGAGATTTCCATGTTTAGAAAGTAAGGTTGATGTATCTTTACATCAAAAGGGATTTATTACATGGAGGATATGTGATGGCGGATAGTGGGACATAGGGACCCAAACTAGATTGAGAGGACGAAGGATGGATAGTGATAGTCATTTTGGGTTGGTATGATGGAGGAGGGGGAATGATGACAAGAAATTTGAAGGAAGAATAGGAGGCATGTATTATGGCTTTGGAAGAAGCCATCTTAGTTTACACAAAGGTTGTACTAAATTTTTTGGATTGTGAGCCTTATGAGCCTTGACTAGATGCTTTAGGCCCAAATTTACCAAGATACCAAGGA